>PVKA01006914.1:10714-80877 GCA_004027165.1 Ctenomys sociabilis
TCAAAAAGACAATAAATAAATAAATAAATAAATAAATAAATAAATAAATAAATAAATAAATAAAAAATAAATAAAAAATAAATAAATCTACATGTATTTAAAGTTCACTTAAACATCACAATTACTTAACAGTGGAGCCGGGAGATGCCTCAGTGGAATAAGTGCTTCCCAGGCAAGGACAACGGCCTGAGTTCAATCCCCGGTTCTGGAAAAAAAAAAAAAAAAGAAAGAAATTGTAGGAGTCCTAAGAAGTCACTAATAGTTTCATTCTTGTTTCAGAAAATAGAGGATATTTATGTATTAAAAATAGAGAGACCATGCTTTATCTTTGAAATTAGATTCCATTTGTGTTTCATCAGCAAAAACTTGAGATTTCACGTACCTGGAAACCTTTACAGATAAGGACAGAATAAAACTATGTGATGAAATAGACAGAGTGTAGGATATTCACAAAATAAGAGCCAGGTTTCTTGGGACTCAGTCATAGGGACAAGTTACCTTACTGATGCAGAAAGAAATAAGATTGTGACAGGGATGACACGTAGGTCTGCTTTAATTCTGTAAGTATCACAATAAAGAATGCCTCCTACTGGGAATTATTTAGAAGACAATGATGACAGCAAGGGCTGAAAAACATCTGAGTTTCTAATCACTCAATAAATCAACAAATTCTTAGAGCTGTGACATGAGCCCTGATTTCTCTCTTGTCAGAGCCTACCTCATGACTACATAGATGTTAGCTATCACCTGGCCAAGGTGGTGCCCATATGTGACATTACTTTTCCCATTACGTCTTCTGTTTACACCAGTCTCACTAAGTATTAAAATAATCTACCAGCTGCCGAACACTAATATTTTAAGTTTGTTGTTTTTCTTTATCAACTTTGTCATCTAAGACATCTAAGCCCTTCCATTTTCTGTAAGTCAGCACTTGTCTCCTCTGAAGAATGCCTTGCCTGAGCTCCTCAAACATCCCTGGAGTGCAATCAAACTTAGTTCCTATCTCTTGCCTTTCTGGCGCATGCCCACACAGCAGCAAGAGGAACAGTGCAATGATCATGGGAGGTGGGTCAGCCACTCCCTGTTTGGAATGATCGTCCACAGTCCCTGTGCATGTAGAAGAAAACAGAAATTCTCTACCACATGAAGGAAGCCCCTTGTGATTTGGCCTTAGCCTGCCCTGCAATGGCATCTCCTACCACCTTCTCTTGTGGGCTCCACCCTACTGCACTGCCTGTCTTTACAGTCCTGGAACACACCTGGCTCACTGTTCTTGGGATACTTTTGCTTTTACTAAAAGAGGATGACTTTTTTGTTTGTTTGTTTGGTTTTAATGTATCTAGTACAGTGTCTACAGGGTCTCACTATACAAATCAGACTTGTACTGATCCTCCTGTTTTCAGCCTCCCAAGTGGTCAGATTACAGGTGTGTACCACCATGCCTAGTTTTAGTCTCCATCTCAGGGGAACACAAGAATGCGGCCTGCATAGCAGGCCAGGGACCAAATTCCCAGCCCCTGCATCTGCCTAAGCAGGTTCTTTAATCTGCTGAGCTATCTGGCCAGCCCTTGAGGATGACATTTTTGAGTTTCACAGCTCACATTCAAAATCCCCTCTTCAGATTGTCTACCCTGTATGGCAAGCAGAGATGCTGCTCACTGGAAGCCTAGAGTACATATCCATACTGGACACATGGCTGTTTATTTTACTTTTTGTATCTGAATCATTTCCTAAAATACAAGTTTCACATGAATAGTCCCTGTTCATCATTTTACCCAGCACCAAGTCATGTCCTCACCATTGGTATTCACTGAATATCGATGAAGTCAAAGAATCTATGACAGAGAAGGAGAAAAACAAAACAAGATTTATTAAGGGCCAGCAATATTCAAGTAATCAACTAAATAACCGTGGATGACAAAATACCACACAGTCTTTACACACATAGTCCAGAGATTGAGATGTTTAGCAACTCTAGATTAATATTTTATTGTCAATGAAAATTAGGATTTTTTACCCAAAATTTATTTACTATTTTGTAAAAAATCAAAAGCAGGATGTTTTCTCCCCAAAGACAGATGAACTTCATCATGTAGGTGGGGTTAAAAATTGCCCATTCAGTAGGCTTCTGTTCTATCATTCTCTTCAACAATCTAGGGTATCTTTCGCACAAAACACAATGACTTTCTCAAACAAATGTGCTAGTTAAGGGGAAAAGAAAGTGTAGAGTCTGTCCAGGGGCCTAAAACCTGGGCCCCAGAGGTGTTTGGTTGGGATTTTTCCTAACAGATAACTAAACCAGCTGTTGTAGGGGTGTGAGGGAAAGAAAAAGGTATGATTCATTGTCCAGTTCCTGGCTTGGGAGGCAAATGGACAGGGACAGGTGCTGAACCTTGTGACTAGGCTCGCGAGCTTCTTAGCTGGCCTGTTGCTGCTTTGTGCCGATTCCACGTCTTCGTTTACTATCAGGTTCTTCCTCAGATATTATTTTTCCCTCTTTTTATTTTCTTCACAATATTTTTATTACCTTGGCTCCTTTACCATTATTAATTTTTAAATTGCTCAGAAATAGTGTTTTGTGCCATATATTTGTTTGCTTTATGTTTTTTACTATATCTGAATGCCTTTTAGTCTACTTTGTCAGGACAGCATGTGGGAAGATATTAATATTCTTAATTTACATAAGGTATTATAAAGAATAACAACCCAACCTTCTACTATGACCATTGAAATTTTATCTATTCATTTCCATTTGCAGTCTAGTATACTTGTGTGAAGAGAAAAAGGTTGAAAGTAGTCAACAGTTATATAGTATTTTGCTTTTCTTTGTATATTTTTATAGATTCCAATGCTCAGTAAAATTATTTTTTTTCTGACATGACATATCTCCAGAGGCAACTGCCTTCATTGAAATTATCATAGGGCTTATAGAAAGTAATTTACGCTCAGCAATAAATCATTTCCCCTTTTGAATTGTTGTTTAGATGTACCATCAGTAAATTTCATTTCACTAACAATATTGTCAAGGTTTGAAATGATCTTCTAAATTCTTTGTGTGCTTTCATAGTACATGAAATAATCCTAAAGGCAAATTAGGCACTTCTGAGCAACTGTATGCCACAGTTTCCCTGGCACATTCCTTTTATGACTTTTGCTTCAGAACACTATTTATTTTTTCTTAATGTACTTGGCTGATGTTCTACAGGGTGTTCAGGGTCTCACTACATAGATCAGACTCAGTGATGCTCCTGTTTTCAGCCTCCCAAGTAATGGGATTGCAAGTGTGTGACACTATGCGCAGTCTCAATCGCCATCTCAGTGTGCCCTGGGGGCAGGGCCTGCACAGCACATTGGGGATTGAACCCCCAGTTCCTGCGTCTGCCTACGTAGGCACTTTAGTCCACTGAGCTAGTTGACCAGCCCTGAGAACATTATTAATAGCACTGTTTATTCTTAAGGTATCCTAGCTTGAACAATGAAGTGTTCAGTCAACTTATTGATAAGTAACTCCTTAAAGGCACAAATTGTCCCTTAGAAAAACTATACGTCTAATATCTACCCTCATAATAAAGCTAAATTCATAATAAAGCCATCAGGTATTAAAAGAAATGTGTTGCCTTCTCGTGCAATTGGATATTTGTCCTATAACTGAAGAAAAGTGGTCATCAAGTCACTTTGCTTTCTGCCTTTGAGAGGGTGACGCCTGATCTAATATTCATGTCTTTTTTCTCACAGTGTGATACTCTGATATTCTAAATCTTTGTTTGTATAGCACGAACTCATGGCATATTTCAAAGCAATTTATACTTTATTTATATTTCAAAGCATCAGCCTAAATTAGAGTAAGTTCATCACAGTATACAAAATAAAATGTTTGTGCCTAAGCATTTATCAATGACTTAGGAGTCAAGCAGCTCGTTGGAAAGCAGTGAAAAAGGGTATGTGTTAAATGACTAAAATATCACCATAAAATCTAAATTCCTTATTATTATTTCCTAGAATTTCTACCTTTTATGCTTTTATGAGCTTAAAATTATAAATTTTAATGAACTATGGAGTATAGTGAGCATGGGTTTCAGAATTATGAAGATCTGAGTTTTAAAAACTACTTTAGCTATTTACTAACTAGCAAGGTCACCTGGAAACTTTCCACATGGTACTATTTTTTAAAATCTGTTCATTTTCATGTCATTAGATTGTTATGAATTACTAATGAATTAAAATATATATAAAAGCAAACTCAGTGCTTGACACAAGTCGTCACTCATCATAGTGTTATTGATATTAAGGTTTTTTTCACTAAATCTTTTAACTACCAATAACTAAAGAAATTTTTACGCTTCTTTCAAGAGTTTCTCTGATATACTTTTGACTTCAGATTTCTCATCTCCATGAACATTCATGGTTACCTTCTTTTTTCTTTCATTTCTACCATCGTTAAGAAAAATTCACTATGCTGATCTGTTTCGCGGCTGTGGGTTAGTGGGAAACACTCCAGGAAAAGGCTGCAGTAGAAGCCAGCTCTAAGGCAGCAAGGTCCATGTCACTTGCTTCTCCTGGCATGCCCACTGCTGAAAGAGAAAGGCAAATGTGGATCAAGAGAGTCTGTGACACACTGTGTGTGGGAAACCAAGTGCTAAGCTCCCTGTGGTATAACCTAACATAATCTAATAAAACCTGGAAAAATCACAGCATGACCACCGTATAGGAGGCATAAAAAAAGAGACATGCTGTGTATACTCCTGGACCACACACGGTCCATGTCAGTGTGTTCTGACAGATGAGTTGGTGGCCACTTACAGCGTATTTCTCCCAAATGAAAATACAGAAAAGCAAATGACCAAAAGCTTTAAGATTTTGAAAGATAAGAAATGCTTTACTTCCTTCTCATCTGAACTTCAGCAAAAGTTACACAATTGCTTGTGTTGTTCTTCAAGCAACAGCTATTCTTTCTTCAACCTTTGCAGGACTTTCTACCTAAAACTGGCAGCAGAGAGGGAGTCCTAAATGCACTAAGGAAGCTATGCATTGGAACAGCCTAAAATGAATAATTTCTTTTAAAAATTATTTTTGTGCATGTCAGTTACATTTTAAATATATCTACCCAGTATGTGCAAAGATGTCCAGTTAATTTAATATGTAACTTAATCTTTCCTGAACTTTGGGTTATTAGCTGGTGTTTCAGAAATGGTAAGATAATAACAATCCAACATTTACTGGACTGTGCTGAAAAAAAAGTGTGCTTTAGAAGAAACATTAAAAAACTTCAGCATGTGTCAGAAGTAGAAAATGGTTATAAAGTTTTACTTTCCAAAAAAATACAGAGAGGAGAGCACCCATCACAAAATATCTTAAAGAAAAGGGAATAAATCAATTTTCAAACTTTTAAGTCAAATGTTCTTGCAGATCAAATGACATCTGTGTTGGGTATCGGTGTTTTCTTAGACAAAGCTGAAGTTCATGACCTTATCCTCAAATCCATGTGAAGCACAGCTTACTTCTACAGAGTTGTTAAATTCTTCAATTTCTTCATGAATCGTAAAGGACTTCAATTGTCAATATATCTTTGCTAGGCTGTGGGTTTTCAGTTTTTGTTCCCTTTAATAACATAGAAAGGAGGATCTGAACTATAAGAATTGCTAAAGCAACAACAAAAAGAGTCTCTGTTTTCTTTGGGGGCGAAACGTAATTTGTTAAGAAACCTCCTTGACAGGATGATGGAACGTGCTTCTTCCGTTTTTTCCCCACCGCATAGAGCCATGAGAATCAAACCAAAGCTAGACTTACTGTAACACATTGACTGACAATTAGATTTCAAAATCCCATGAAATAGGATCTCATAATGGTACCTAATGGGATTCTGAAATACAGTCTACTGCTCTCAGGTATCATCCGGTAGTGAAATTAAAAGAAAAGCCCAGAAACTCAATTATTTCTAGAATCTGCTTCAGTCAGTGGCTGTCATAACTACAAGATTTCTTAACTCCTTGATGATATTGCATATTTTGTGTTGTGCACCATCAGAGAGTACTCTGCCTCATAGAATTAATAAATGTAAATCAAATTTTAGCATTCATTGCTCTTGAAAATCTTTGGAACATTACTTATCTCATATACCCCTTTCAGAAAGCAAGGAAATCTTTTGAGATCTAATGACAATGGAATTTATTCTAGTGGCAAATATCTTGAATGTGATGACTCGATAGTTACACAGCTATTATTAGAACTTACTATTTTTAATTAAAGTATAATACTTTTAAGTATAGCTATGTTCTATTAATTTGCATCATGCAAAGCTTCATAGAATGAGATAATCCTCAGATATTGATGAAATAGCACTAAAACATGTGATGCTTAGACATCTAATAAAGATGAGATAATGCAAACAAAAATCAAAATCATGGCCTATTTTACCACTAAATCAGATGCTATGACAAAAAAAAAAAAGCAATAAAAATTTTGGCATTTGGTGTTTGATTTAAAATGTTTCCATTGTATTTCATTTAAGAAATTTCTCATAGTTGGCTATCAACAATGATCCAATAATTAATTACAGATATAAAAGTGTATTGTTTGGAAAAAGAATCAGCCACCAGAGATTAAAAGGTAGGAGCTCCTGATTGCAAAAGTCTCTTTATGTGCATTTTAGGTGAAAGTAGCTTTACTAGTCATAATAAGTCAGGAATTTTCCCATGCAATTTTTCTTTAGGTATTGACAAAGCATAACACAAAAAGAAGAGCTGATTCCTTTACAAAGGAAAGCAGTCAAGATTGGCCAGTGATAAACACCAAAGAGCATGGCCCAGAGGCCCCCAAGGTAGAGTTTCATTCCTGTGTCTTTCTGAGCTTGCTTAGTTCTTCATTAGTATATGGATTTCCCTAGTTTCAGAAAGAACTGCTTTGGGCAAATGTTCTCAAAAGACACACTCATTGTGTTGCACAGAAGCAAGAGAATGTAAATAGAAAGAATGATGAAAAACTCAGTGGGTTTAGCCGACTCCAGCTGTACACATGGCACATGCCCTAACTTTAAAATGTAGATCACTCTAGCCTATTTAATTTCAAGTTATTATTAATTCTTTATTCAAGAGACCAAGAAATTTAATGAGCTCTTGCTGAATTCTGGGGAGTAGAGAATCCAAAAAGGACATGTTTTTCCAGACATGAGAATAAGAAATCAAAAGAACTAATTGAGATAATTTGGTTTTATTATAATAAGTCAGAGAATGTAAAGCACAGAAATGCACTGGCAAAATATGCCATAAAATAAGAATATTTGAATTGATGTTTATTGAAGCCATTAGATTCTAAAAATGAGTATTATAATTTAACCTACATAGGAATAATTTTGTCTGTTTTAATTAATTAATTAATTAATTGGTGCCAGGTCTTACAACACAGCTCAGATTATAGGGATCCACCTGTCTCAGCCTCCCCAGTACAGGGATTACAGGCATGAGCCACCACACCTAGTTTCAGTGACTGGCACACCACAGGGTCAGCATAGCATGAAGTACTGGGGTTCAAACACAGGTCCTTGTGTTTGCCAGGCAGGCGCTTAGACCATCAAGCTACCACCCCAGCCCTAACTTTGTGCCTTTAAAAATAAACAAACCATTTTGTTTAGTTATGATACATTAGTGGTACAAGAAAAAATGCTAAACATGCTAAATATTAGAAACAGCCAAGTTTTTTTCCTGAGCAGATAAATAGAAAAGGAGAAAAGAAAAACAGGCTTAATTCTGAAATTATTCTCCAGGGCTTGATTTCTGCCATCATCATACTGATTACAAAAGAAAACTGCCTTGCAATGCTAGTGGAAGGGCAACTCGCCATTAAGAAAAAAGGGAGATAAAAAGTTCATTTAAAAAATCTCTGCTTTGACATGATAGCTCTTTTGTACTGGTTAGAAAATAAAGACATTCATGGTAGTAGCTGTGATGATTACACACAGGGTCTTTGTTGCTGGGGGACTGAATCTGAACTCTGTTATTTGCAGCGTGAGTGATGATTTTAAATCTTATTTGTAGGGCAGGCGAAATTTCTCAGGGGACCTGAGAAACCTGCTTAGGCTCCATCCCAGGCAGCACATTCCCTGCCAGCCTTGCCCCCAGCACGAGCCGGCAGGCAGGGTGTGGGGTGTGTGCCCGCAGTCCAGCGCTGGGGAGGAGAATCCCTACAAGTCTGAGCTGCGTAGTGAGACCTTGCACAAAACAAACAAACAAATAAATAACAAAAATAAAAAAAAAATCATTTGCTTCATTTGTACAACAAATCTGACAATAGCACATGACATACATTGGTAATAAATTGTAGTTATTACCAAGTGAACAGTGTATACAAGTGAAAAAATGCAAGAATGCTGCTTGAATTTATGAGAGATCTTTGTTTCCTTTTGTTTTTTAGCTTGCTCTAAGACACACACCTGGGATACAAAGGGAGTGTTGAAATCACCAACAACCACTCATGAAGCTTTCGCAGCCTCAACCTTGGCGTAGGATTGTATCCTGGTACAAAGACATCTTCAGCTTCCTAACCTGAGCTATATTCACACAGATGGCCTAGCTCTGATTCACTTAAAACAGGCATAAGACCAATCCTGACTGCTCGTTCTTCAGCACAGTGGCCACGCTGCCTTATGATGGTTTCTTGACCCTGTAATTAGCTCTATATCTTTGTCTAAGGAAGTAGCATCCTATTTCTGATATGTGTATTAGTGTGGGCCTTGTATATGCTTTCATTTACCACAGTCACACAACTAGATTTCCGCTTTCTGTTAAATGACTTTTTTATTTTATTTTATTTTATTTAGTACAGGATCTCACCGCACATATAATACTCTCAGCGATTCTCCAGTTTCCAGCCTCCCAAAGCTCTGGGATTACAGGCATGTGCCTCCACGCCCAGACATAAATCACTTATTTTTGTAGCTCTCAATTCAGAATTTACCAAATAGCCTTCTTATATATGGCAACAATTAACTGCAACTGTTTTTAATATCTATTTTTAACTCTTTACGGTGAGAATCAAATCTGGGTTAATCATGGAACAGAGTGAGCAGGAAGTAGGAGCTAATTTGGGGAAACTGGGAAATTTTCATACGACAAAGAAGTCGACTTGAAAGCCAATAATGGTCTATTATTCTTGTCAACAATGGCCAAGGGTTTGCTATTTCACCTTGTTTGCAAGTTATGAAGCTAACCTGCTATACTTTCATGGCTCCTGCTCCTAGACACTTGACTCCTGGGTCAAAGGTAAAAGTCCTTCTATTATTTACAGCAATAGCATTAATGAGGTTAATAGCTATTCTGTGTTGGCTCCTGATCCCAATTCTCCTGAGGAACTGGAAAGAGAGGTTAACAGTTACCTGTATACATACTAGAATTTATTGCAAGGGGAAAATTAAGTCTCTGAAATCCTCATCCCTTATAATAGGCAGCAAGAATGTGAGCCCTCTTTTTGTTCCATAGAAAAGTTTTGTGTCTATCCTCTAAGGACTTACTTAATGCTAACAGTCTTGAAAGTAATCTGAATCCAAAGGCCTCCTCTTGAAAGATGCACAGAAGCGGGAGATTCCTCAAGAAATGTCATCTCCTCGATTGGAAGGCTTCAAGGAACATGTCACTTTTATCAATTACATGGACAGCGTATTTGTACAAATCTGCGTTGTCACGTATGACCTTCCCAAGAAAGTGATAAACTTTCTGAACATATGTTTAAGGCATCCATTTTTACTTGCAAGGAAAGGAATGCCCAGGAAAAACATGTCCTCAAGAAAAAAAAAGAAAGAATTTTCTGAAATCATAAGCAAGCTCAACTTTTTACTTCACCTTTATCTTCTGTCTCATTAACATAGACAATAAAAACATTTTTACATGAAACTTCTGGCATATATATCATGGTCTGATTTCAGCTTTATTATTGTTCATTAAAGATGAACTTTTAAAGCTAGAGAGCTCACTTTTAATAACTAATACTGAAAAGGTTATAGCTTGGAAATTAACAAAGCAAAATTAAGATTTTTTCTCAGTCAATCTTCACTGTGAAAGGAGTCAAAAAATAAGATTAATGAGGTTATTAAAGCTAAAGAAGTTAATTAAAACCAAATGATTATCAGAAGTAGGATGAAGAACAGTAACAAAGAGAAAGACACCCTGATAATACCAGAAGAATAAAATTAACAATGCTTAAACACACTTGACATCAGATTTCTTCTTTTTATCACACTTCAAGACAATAAAATGAAGAAGATAAATGTAAACAATTAAGAGATAATGAAGAATGTAAAAAAAACATTCCCTGTCTTTGCCTTAATGAGTAGATATTGGCAAATTTGAAAACCATTTCTAAAGAAACAGGCTCACAATTATTGAATACATGAGGGTTGCAGAAAGTTGCATTTATATTATGAATTGTGACAAAGTTACTAGATGTCAAACATTAGGAAGGATAAGTATATGAAGTAGACAGCACCTAAATGTGAGGTAAATGTTTGACAAATCCAATAAAACTTTACTTCTGTGTGTAAAGTGCCATAAGCAAGAATTTATTGACGGTAAAGAAGCAGTGTGGATAAACTCAGCATGCAGTTTGGAATATAGACAAAGTTGAAAGAAGGCAATTTTATTAACAAAAAATGAAAACCAGGTAAAATTTACCTTAAATTGTTGATCAGTTGAGTTTTTCAAATTCAAAAAATGATGAAACACAATCTTACAACCAGCAATGTTAAAGGGAAGAAAGGATATACATCTATATCTGTATCTATCTATATCTATATCATCTATCTATCTATCTATCTATCTATCTATCTATCTATCTATCTATCTATCTATCTATCTACACATATATTTTATTTTTCAGAACTGGAGATTGACCTCAGGCCCTTGTACTTTCCAGGGAAACACTAATTCTACTGAGCCATCTCCCCATCTTCTGTGAAAAGGTTAACTATTAAATACTGGTTTTGATAGTATGCCCATATATTCATAAATAAATCTGTGGAAAAATGCAGAGGAGCTAGTGCCCTGAAGAATCAAGTTCATCCTAGTGAAAAACATATGTTCTAAAGACTGAAGAAAGGAAAAAAATGGCTAAGGACATTTTAAAATTATATAAATAACACTAAATAATAACAATAATGTACAATGAAGCCCAGAGGAACAAAGTTTATGTGTGAGAAATAGTCAGCAAAATTACTTATTTAGCTCAACCAACTCAATTAAGCACAAATTAGTGAAGAGTTGGAGCTGGTTGGCACTGCCTGAATAGCCCCATTGTCTGTGACAGATAACACCAGTTGGCAGAAATCAGAAAGCAATAAAGTCAGGGTAGTCATCTCTTCTTCAACAGTACCATAGCAGCTACCAGGAGAGGACTTAATATTTAGGTCAATTCTGCAACAGTGTACTAACAAATGACATGGTGAAGGAAATTTATCAGATTATTTTGCTTGTATTTCCTCTACTTATAATCTTTTAAAATAGG
This sequence comes from Ctenomys sociabilis, assembly GCA_004027165.1. Taxonomy (NCBI): domain Eukaryota; kingdom Metazoa; phylum Chordata; class Mammalia; order Rodentia; family Ctenomyidae; genus Ctenomys; species Ctenomys sociabilis. Next base: position 22,202 of record PVKA01006914.1, read on the forward strand.
AAAAGATTGTTTATATTTTTTACGGAGGAATTATTATCTAAGATTAAAAAGCATGATCCATTTGGAATTTTAAAGTGTTACAGTTTTCTTGATTATATAAACAATGCATTGTTATTGTAGTAAATTTGAAACAAAAAAATTAAAGTCTTTTATCCAAGGCATAAATACAAATATTTTAAGGCATTAAGGTCTAATTTTAAAAAATAAGCATGCAATACATATGCATGTATTTATATATAAAATTTCTGGCTTTCAGTCTGCTTTATATAAACATTACATTTTAGATGAAGAGTATTATGTTGATTTTATGGATTCCTGTACTGTTCATCATTTAGACTATTTCCTATATTCTACTATAATTATAAATAAAACCCCAGCAGGCACCTTTGAATATTAATTATTATATTGCTGCTTGTTTCCATGAAAGGTTGCCATAAGTGGAATTACTGGAACCAAAGGGTGAGCACTGTTAAGGCAGTTCCACGAATATTATTCCAGTGCCTCTTAGAAAGTGGGCTTGGATGCATTCTCCCTTCACGTGTGGAGTACATGCACCTTCATGTTCCCACCCCTACCTAGCATAGAAAATGACTGTCTCAGAAAACAACATCCAAAAGTCAGCATTTATAAGGTGCCCGAGTTCAAGGCTATCTCAGACTTTCCAACGCTGGTCTGGCTTTTGTTTTCCCCTCAAACTATCCAAGGGGATAGTTGCATTAAAAAATACACACACACACACACACACACACACACACACACACACAGATTGCTTAGATAGCTTTACTGGTAAATTCAGTGAAACACATGATTTTTTTTTTTCCAAAATAGAAAGTGAACATTTCATAATTTGTTTTGCAAAAGTAGCATAACCTTTCAAATAAAAACTATAAAACTCAAAAAAAAAATTCTTTAACTCTATTCAGTTCTGCATTGGCTCTGTGTTCCTCCCTACTTAGGGGCCATTGTTTCTTGTTACAAAAATGTAAGACCAAATATAACGATAAGGTGGAAATTATTGGAAAATAGAGATAAAATATCATCCTATAATTTCTTTTTAATTAGTAATTCCTATCCACTCACAAGGATTTGTATTAATATTGTTTTAAATTAAACCGTTAAATAAGTTTGCAGAGTTGCTATATTTCTTTCATTTTGTATTCACAAAATTGGATTCATGGTACTGTTGTAGAATACTTTATTTGCTCTTATAAAATACAGGAGGAGAAAACAGGCAAGACTTGGTACTCTATAAAGGCATCCAATAACCTACTAAGAACCACTGGTTCATGGACCATGAGCTCTTGATCTCCAGTGAAAATGAGGATAGTGAATTAACACTTGTGTAATAATTTCACATCTCTATGAGATACAATCTATTATATAATTTTATGTTATTTCTATAACTGAAATTTGAACCTTGTAATATATGGGCGGGCCAAATAGCTCAGCAGATTAAGGCTCAGGGGCGGGCATTCAATTCCTGGGCCTGCCGTGCCAGCCCTTCCTCCAGGATGCTAAAGAGAACTATTCAGACTGAGCACTGTGGTGTGCACCTATAACCCCAGCTCTTGGGAGGCTGTAAACAGGCAGATCACTGAGTCTGATCGAGTAGCGGGACCCTGAGCACCTTGTAGACCCTTCCCTAATATATATATATATATATATATATATATATATATATATATATATATATATATATATATATATATATATATATTTACAGAGAGAGAGAGAGCATGCAATACATACAATGCTTTGATTTTGGATCTGGCATATAATATGCCTCTGATATTTTACCATTTTGGTGCAAAAGCTCTCAGAATAAGTACCAACTTCATTAATTAAAAATGGTGACCCAACAAATCTTATTAAGTAAATCACCAGAAACTTTGTGTATTCACATTAATTTATTATCAGTACCTATTTGGTATTTTCTCAGCTAGGTATTAGATGGAAGTATGCCACATAGTCTTCAAGACTTCCATCACTATATTATTAATAAAAGTCAAATCCTGGATTGAAATTACTTTTCCACATATACCAACCCTTCCAAACTTTTCAATACAGTATCTCTTCTAGTGTCTTCCATATTATAAAATGTAGTAATACTGGATTCTACTTGAGGAAAAATGACACCAGTATGATTTTTTTGAATAATTTGTTCCATATTATTTTTAAAGAGAATAAAGTAATAAAAATTATTATGCACAATGCATAATTTCACTAAACAATATGATAAGAATTCAACGATGATTGTTCTATTGCCTATGATTGTCTTCAAATCAGTTGTTCAGATTACCAGAATAAGCATACAAAATTGGTTAAAAATTTAAAAAGAAGAAAAAATATGGAGAATTAAGTTTTCCTTCCAATAGACCAGGAGAAATCAGTGGTACAACTATCCAAGATATCCTGTTGATACACGTTTCTTCCTTTCTCCTTTCCCTTATCCCCATTGTTCCCTCCCTTTGAACAGCTTTTTTCTCTTTCACAGCATCAGTATACCTTTTGAGTTTTATTTACTTTTTTCACATTGAAAAAACTAGGAAGACAAATGATCTTGACACACTTATGAGTGTGGTCTGTAGTTGCATCCTTTCTTTATAGCTAATACTCCATTGTATAAACATACCACCTGTTTTTATCTATTTCTAATGTTTATAAGCCCTAACTTCTTCATTCTTAATGTATTTATAAGCTTATTTCCTGTAAGGTTCTCTATGAATATTAGCTATACTTTTTGTTTTTTTGCTTGTCTATTTACATAACCATCACAGAAGTAGGAATTTTGCCTTTGCAGTCTTCAAACCAAAATTTTCCAGACAAAGGAAAAGTTCTAAGCCAAGAATACATTTTTAGGAAATACCTATCCTGGCTCCTGGTTGATCAGAAGTGTTTACCATAATAAAACATTTACCTCCTCAATGGGCTATGTGACTGGGGATTGCTGCCTCCTGGCATGTTCCTAGCCACTCTCTGAACACAATCTTCCTATAGGACCTGTGCCCCTGGGAGCAGCCCTACCTGTCCCTATAGCTACTGTGTCTGTTCTCTCAACAAGTGAAGATTTTTAGTACGTGTAAGAATGACAGAGGGAAAGAACAGACAACTACATAGTAGTTTACCTACAGGAAATGGGTAAGGCTTTTGTGGGAATTTTGCAAGCTCTAGCACATTCAGCATCAATTGTTGGAACAGTGCTGCCTTTGCTAGGCATTAAACAATCTCAGCATTTACATCCTTAGGTCTGTATCACTTCTGAGACATGCAGTTGATATCTATTGATGAAACATCATCACAATTACAATGGCAGCTGATAATATATATGCGGTGGAGTTCTGCTGCAATATAATAAGCATGGGAATTACTTACATATGTTAAATTGTTTGTAGTGCTTTATTAACTTAAAATATGGTATTTATCAAAATGTGACCCTGGGTGAACTATCGAACTTGAAAACTGAGTAGCCGTGGGCTTGCTGTAATATTAATAATAATTAGAATTATTACTCAATTTCACAAGAAAAATTGGTTTAATTCCTACTGGAAAATCAAGTGTTCTGATGCTGTGAATGTACTCATTACCGTACTATTATAAAAGCATAAAATAAACCACAAATACTATGGAGAGATGCTTCCTTGAAACTTGGAAAATGTTTTGTAAAGGACATGATTTATTAAAAAAAAGTCTAGCTTAAAATATTTATAAGCTGATGCATACATATTTAAAGAGAATAATTGACACTTTCATCTGGTATGCTTTACGTCATGCTTGCATTCAACTACTTTTTTAAACGATAATATTTCAAATTATTTTTACTTGTTTTTTAAGAGATCTTGACTGACAGGCACCCTCACCACTGCTCTTCCCCATTCTGTGTGCCTCGTCCTGGTTGGCCCTATTGATTTTACAGGGATCTTTTTATTTTATTTATTTATTTATTTTTTTTTTTTTTTTTTTTTTTTTCGGAAACAGGTATTGAACTCAGGCCCTTGTGCTTGCCAGGGAAGCATTTATGCCACTGAACCATCTCCTTGGCCCCACAGTGATCTTTATGAATTAGAAATTCCATCACCTTACAGCTGTCCTCAAAATCACCTAACACCCTGATTGTACCCATTGTCACATCTCACAGGGACTCACATCTGGCCCAGGTCACTGCCACTTTCTGTCCCAATCCAGGACAGCTTCTCACTGGTGCAATATGGTCCATAGATCTTCAGCAAGCCTGAAAGTTACTTTGATCAATGCTGTTGTTCTCTTAGCCCTAATTGCTCTTTTCTTATCCCACTCTGTAACTATTCGACTTCCTTCTTCAAAGCACCAGTGATAAATTCAAAAGCGAAACTTCTTTTTGATTCAATTTCAAATGGGAAATTAGAACAAACAACTTACTGATCATCACTCACAAAAAACTAGAAAATCATCTGTCACTGTATTTATGGATTAATTGAGCAGCCAATTGTATAAACATGAAATGTTGTATGAGTAGACTGTATAACATACTATGTGAGTGATGTACATTCAGTAGTAAAACTGATAGAAAGTATAAGCCCTACAGCATCCCTGAACTACTCATAGTAATTCATTCATTTTAGTCTTCAATCACTGTCCTCTCTTAGTCTGTTTTGAGCAATTATGCCGGAATATTTGCAAGTTGGTAAATTATAATGAACATAAATATATTTTTCTCCACTCAAGATAGAACAAAATTCAAGATCAAGGTACCAAATGGTTTGATTTTTGGTGACGGCTACTCTCTGCTTCCCAGGGGCTGTCCTGAAGCATCCTGTAGAGAGGTAAATTCTCTGTTCTGACCAGGCAGAATGTAAACAGTGAAAAGGATGGGACCCCTTGGTTAAGTCATTTTATAAGATTTTTCCCCATTCATGAAGTAGGAGGACTTGTAGTATAGTCATCCCAAAGTCCTACTTAAGTCTATCCCACTGGCAATACCTGAATGTTAAAGAAGAAACTTTTAAACAATATCACTAATTTCATCCAGAAATACAAGCAGAGATAATATCTTACCAGCTTGCTGGCTATCATTTTGCTCAGTGCAGTTTATACATAAATTTCATGATCCTAAAACTCAGTGTTAAAAACCAAACTGTGCCTCACATCTGTGGGCTCTCTGGGGTGATGGGTAGTCTCCAGGACTTAATCCGGGAATAGCAGACAAACATTTTACATTGGTGCAAATCTTGTTTCCAGGGGGTTTCCTGCTCCTTCCCTGTAGACAATGGCTTCTGCCACACCCTTCATAGCAGAGCACATTCCAAGAGGTCACTAGCAGAGGGTTGCTAGCTTGTTTACAACTGTAGACCATGGATGATGTCATTTCATGCAATAGTTGTGATAAAGTAGGGTCTTTCTGCTCCTCTCTCAGAAGCAAACAGCATTGCTCCATGTGAGGAAGGGTCTTGGTAGGTGAGCAGGTTTTGTGCCTAAGTGCCTCATGCTTTCTCTCCTCTCCAACTTGGTCCACAGTCTGTCTTGATTATTGCATGGAACCCCATGGAAAAGAGCTCAAGAAGAAGACAGACTCTTCTTGTGTCTGAGATTTTCTGGGTTCTTAAATTTTTAAACTTGACTTCATCAGATGTCTCGGCTACTTTTCTCTCATTGCCAGGACAAAATACCCAGCACCCAAAATTAAGGAAGCAAAGGTTTATTCAGCTCACAGTTAGTGGTACTTTCAGTCCATACTCAGCTGGCTCCAAGGCAGAGTAGAACATAGCAGAGGGAAGAAGTTCATGATGGTGGCAAACAGCAAAGAGCAAAAAGAGGATCAGGGGCTGCAGCAGCTAGCAAGCCTCTCTCCCTTATATTGCATTCATGGTATCTTCCCCAGAGTGAGAGTAGCATTCATACCCATAAACCCAGTATCAGATCATGAATTAATCACAAGCTCTAGAAGACTGCCCCAGTGACTACATGAGGCTTTGTGGGGACAACTAGACACAAATGACAACATCAGCCTTTAAGGATTTGCTAATGTTTAGCCTTCATATTACCCTTGTATCTTGGGGTCACTTTTTCCTCCCACATTCTGCCAGGGGTCAAAGGGTACATGTGGTCTAGCTCTTCAGATGAGTTCTTCAAATCTCAGTTACCTGATTGTCTTGTGATATTAAACCTTTGATATTCTCACTAATGGTGAGATTTTATTGGAAACCTAGTCTTTGAGAAGTTAAGAGTCTAATGTATTCTCAAGGTTTTTATAAACTAAATGGAAACAGAGGATTAACTATGTGGTTCTTGTCATGCACAGGAATTGAGACATAGGGACAAGGGAATGTAATTTTATCCTGTGCCCAGAAAAATAGAATAACTAGAAAAATACAGTATGTTTCTGTCCTATCACCAACAACATTCCAGAAAAGGAATATTTATGGAGTAGTTATAGGAATAAACCATATAGAAAAATAAAAGTAAATGCAATGCTTATAAGAGAAATTAAGATTTTAATATTTTCTTCTCATATTTTTCTAAAGATATTTTATCTATAGATATTTCCTTTATAATCATAGTGTATGAAAAATATGAATAACTTCGCATTATGATATACATTTCCCATTATTTGAAGTATAATCAAACACATTATATAAAATAATTCAGTGGGTTCCTATTTACAACGTATGTGTGTGCCATAATTAAACTGTTCTTATTACTGAGAATGGATATCTAATCTTTAGATATTTAACAATGCTTTTCTCCATAAAAGGATATTTTTGAATTTCAAATGCTGTCCTAAAGATCACTTTAGAAGTGAAATTACTCTGCCAAAGCATAATAACATTTTTAAGGCAATATAAAACTGCATCAATATTGCCTTCCCAAATTTTCCAATGGATAATCCTGCCCATAATAAAGGAGAAAGTATAACTTCCAAACATCTAGTTAGTTCTGATTGAGGAACTTGATACTCAAAACGAAAAACATCCCAACCCATAGCCCGGAGCACAAAAACCCAAGCAACAAGAAAATGAAAATGCGAACCCCTTTGCCTGTGTAATGAACATGAATTTGATTTTCCTAATATAGATGTCCTCCTGTGATCTGATTGCCCTTCACCAGACTTCCTGAGTGATCGGATTTGTGAACCATCACTTCCTATAAGATAATACAACTATAAAAATTCTGAGATTTATAGTTAAAACTGAGGTTATGTGTCATTATTACATTTTCTCCCTCTCACTCTGTATGCATGCACATAATTTGTTGGGATCCGAACGGAAAAATAGCAATCTAACTCCTCGACCGAGTACTCAGCTTCACAAATTCCTCTGGTTTGAATCGCTTGCTTATAGAAAACATGTTGCCGGGCAAAACTTTCTTCATAAATATTACTAGACGTGACAGTAGTGACAGTTTCACTCAGTATATACATCTCAGAGATCTGCCCGTGTCTTTGAACAATCACAATGTTTGTATGTTTTCCTGATGGGGGTACAGTTTTTCCATCCTTGATGATGATTGCGTTAGTCAACAATTAATAATGCATGTGCATCTGTTTTAGTGACCCCGGAGTGAGAGTGGGTTTAGGCATTTGCTAAATCAATTCAGCTGGAGTACATAGACTCTTTTCTTGAGTCTTGAGGAAAGCGTCCAGAGTGACGGCATTTGTGAGACAGCTATCAGTGATTCTCGAGATACCGAGTTTGTTAAGAGAACTATGCACCCATACAAATTAATTCACTGGCTTTGATTTTTTTTTCCTTAAGTAAAAAAAAAAAGAAAAACTTCAAATTTTATGCCCTGGGGTGATCATTACTTGGTTGTTCTGTATGCCATTATGATTGCCATAGGAACAGAGCAAATTGGCTTCTGGACTCACATGGAAATATCCATCCTCCTTTTTGTTTTTCTAGCATCAGATCATTAATGAGCAAATGTTTGGGAAAGCGCTTTTACAGTGTAATACCTGCAGCTTGGACCTGATTTCCTTGTCAGGCACGTGCTTCCAAGCTGGCAGCAGCACTCATGGCTGCATTGAGATGTGTGTAGTGGCAAAGTAGAGGAAAATCCCAGTGTGACGCTGCAGCACCACTCCCATAAATGGTCCAAGCTGGCCTAGAAGAGAGGTGGTAAATCATGATCCGAAGGCAACTGATGACATCTGTGGAATGTGCTCTCAGGGTGCCAAAGAGGTTTTTTTTCGGTTTGTGAGGCCTGAGAATTATCTTTGTGGAAGGCTTTCATCACAAGGATGGTGATGTGCCTGCCACCAAAGTGAGAACAAGACACAGAGAGAGGCAGAGACAGGAGCAGACTTGAAACAGCACCGCGAGCTGTGTTCTTTGTATGATGCAACCTTCATCATGTGTTTCACTGGCAGTTATGCTTTGTGAAAACTTTCTTCAAGGCATTTCTTATAAACTTTCAATTTACTGTTGGGTGATTTGCATCCTTATTTGCAGGGTGAAAGCTGTCTAAAACATCAAGCCATTCTATGATGGCCTACAAGCCCTACACTTATGTGCCATTGAGTGGGAGACCTTTGAGAGCACATATCCTTGGTGCACAATAAATTAGGTGTTCCCTAGAAGTTGGATTTTCTTCTTATGAGGTGTTAAATAAGAATGGTCTCACCAATGCAGAAATAAGCATATAGCACACACAGACTTGTAATTGAGTGTTTCATCTTACAATGTGTATTACACATGCACACGGGCTACTTTTGGGATTACAGAAGGATTTAAGTAGAACACATGAATTTCTAGCTAAACTTAGGAGCTCTCATTAAAAAAAACAAAACACTTTTTAGAAGAAAAAGAGATGATAAACCCTTTAAATTTGTATGAATCCATCAGAATGTCGATTATTTTTATTCCCTCATTTATTTCTTCTTTCTTTTTAAAAATTTTTGTTTGATTTGATTTGTTGGTAGAATTGCCATGAAGAAGCACTGTGTAACATATAACTGAAGTTTAAAGGTAACATGGTACGCTTTTAGTTCATTTTCAATTAGTCCTTAAATCTCAACTAGTAAATCACTGAAACATACTATAAAGTAATATTTCACAGAATTTGGGATTTACACTTTTAAATATATGAACATAAACATCTTCCACAAGAGTAAGTAAAACATGGAACTATGCATTTAAAATCTTTAAAATAAGCAGTATCTTCATCAATGGTTGCTGATGTTTAAAGATTTTTGATAGCAACCCTAGCACTGGAAAGGCTGAGGCAGGAGGGTCTTCATGAGTTTGAGGCCAGCTTCCACCACATAGTGAGTTCAAGGCCTGCCTGAACTACACAGTGAGACCTTATCTCAAAAGTGTTGTAAAGAAATAAATAAAATTTTCTTATATAGGTGACAAATTTAACAAGAATTACATATAAGAAACATATATCCACAATTTTTGAAATCGGCTTCCACCCTATACATCAGAAAATCACCTGTGTCTAACATTCGTTGGAGCATTTTATAATCAAGAAACATGTTTCTCAAGCTAGAGAAATGTAGAGAAATAAAAACAACTGTCTAATTGCATTCACTGTTCTTCGTGGGCTTTCCAAATAACAAATGTCAAACTTGTATCCATCACTCTATAAGAAAGATGAATCCCCAGGGAAATTTCAACTTAAACTGAAAAAAATAAGTGTTAAAGAGAAAATGACTGAAGTCTGGAGTGGAAAACTTCAGTTCTTTGTTTCAAGTTTGCATGATTTTTGCTGTAATTTAATGTCTGTCAATATCTCATTTTTCTTTATAAAGAGAGGATTCAGATAGGTACGTATGTGGAGGCAAAATTTGTTAAGTGTTTTTAGAGTATAATCTATCTATCTATCTATCTATCTATCTATCTATCTATCTATCTATCTATCATCTACCTATCTACCTATCTGTCTATGTATCATCAGAACTGGTTAGCCTGCTCACTTAATCCTGTAACATTGAACAGAGTACACTAAAAACTATTATTTCAGTGTAATAGCCATCTTCATAATCATCAACAGCTGACTATGAAATATTATATTTCATATGTCATTTATATGAAATGGTATAAGTTCTATTTTTATAGGTAGAATATTTCTATATAATAAACTTCTAAATGTAAATCTTTTAATAGAGAACCAAAATTAAAAAATGGCGTGAATTTATGCAAGCAACAATAATATCTAAATGACCCTAGAGGAAATTTGATATACATGACTAAATCACAAAAATACTTTTGCTTGCATTTTTATTTCTTTTTACTTTTATTACAAAAAATTAATTGCAATAATATATTTTTAAAAATTATATATATACACACACATTACAAATGCATTTGGAAAATCTCATTTGTTACAAAATATTATTAAGCTAGACTGTATTTGGATATTTACAATTGTTCATCTAAGAAAGGTTGAGTATTACTTTGTAGCAAAATTATGTTAAAAATAGATTAGAATTCATTTAGTTATAAAAACATGTCGGCATTTTTTTTTCTCCAAGAGTTATATATACCTTAAGAATGATTCAGCCAAATTTGAGTGATTTACCCCTGAGTAAAGAAAAGAAAATGGTTTCAAAACCACATTTTAATAAGTGTGTCAAGCAGCACCAGGAAGCCTTAGCATCTGAGAAAAGAAAAAGTAGGCGGGACATTAGGGAGATCGCCTCCCCTAGAAGCTACCCCGTGGCGCTGCCAGGGGCTGTGCTCTCTGTACGTTCGAGGTTGCACTGAGCGGTGGAACAGAACCAGTCCAATGAGTCACCAGCACTAGAAAGGGTCACTGCTTGAGCCTCCTCAAGACAGACACAAACAAGAGTACTCAGTGTTCATGGCTGAAAAAAAAAAGTTTTGCAAATTATTGGGGGGAAAAAGAACAGAGCTGGAGAGACAGCTCAGCAGGCAGGTCAATCCCTGGTACCACACGTGCTGGCCACCCCCCCGCCCCCAGGCCAGGCTGAGCCAGCCACACACACACACACAAACATCATCTACTCTGTACTAATGAATAATGACTGCCACTTTTTCACAGATATTGAGCCTGTATTTTTCTTGTCACTATCTAGAGAAGCATTACAAGAGTGATTGAATTATCCTTGCTTCTGGGAAGTGCCCGACCCAGAGTTCTACCTCTAAGAATGCAGTCAAGAAGACCTCTCAGAATTCAGATCTTCTGTCACCCTTTCCTGAGACACCCTGACTCCCTGTCAATTTTGTCTCCGTCCATGTCACTGCAAAGCACAGCAAATCCAATTCTACTTGACACCAGTGTGTTCCTGGTAATCTTTGGGCAGGAGACAACACTGATAAAATAGCCTTCTGTTCTATAATGCAAGTATTTTCCTGAGTGAATAATGGAAACTGTTCAAATGTATATGAATAAGCTTGAAAATAAATACATACTTTTGTAAGATTCTGTTTTCCACAAAATTTTCCAGGAAATACAATCCATATAATTGTCTTTCCTAAATACAAAATCAGGAACCAAATAAATGATGTTTCAATTTGCATAACATTATCTCCTCTTTCAGATGCAAATTATATTAACATTAATTCATCACCTTTTATCTGCCAAACTCTGTGCTGGGTACTTTCATGTAAATGTTCTATTTAACCCTCAAAGCAGCCTGTAAGTAGATATTTTTATCTTGTTTAATCCCCATAACAACCTGCTAAAATTGTCAGGCTTTGTAGCTTCATTTTATCTGTAAGACAACATTGTCTCACCTGAGTGTCCAAAGGAACCACCAGATCCTGTTTCAACAATCATAATAATAATATATCGTGAAGTTAAATTGTTTAATTTACTTGAAAGTATTTGCTATTCCTATCAGGTACAATAAAAACAGAGATGAAAATCTCTCGACATGGATCTTGCCTCCTATGGGGAATGACAAACAAAAAGAAATTCAAGTCACTAAGATACATGGAGGAGGACAGTTTCAGCGAAAAGTAAGTAGGGAGGGTGGTAGAGAAATGGGGCAAGGGTTTGACTGTATGGAGCATGGTCAGGGGATCTTATCCAATGGAACTACTGCCAGAAGCAGAAGGAGTCACTTGAGAGAGGTTGGCTCCAGCAAAGCCCAAAATAATGGTGAAGAGCCTGAGCCCAAGGCACACAGTGCGAGTTCAAGGGCAACAACAGACCCAGAAAGCATGGAGCAGCAGCAGTACCATGAAGCCTTAGCATTTGAAGTCAGGGGCTAAGGGCTAGAGGCAAACCATACAGGGAGACCTAAAGATGTCAAGAAGACTTGGAGGAGAGGCCAGGGAGATGGTTCAGTGGAATAAGCACTCCCATGCCAAGCACAAGGGCCTGAGTTCAATCCCAGGTTCCACCAAAAAAAAAAAAAAAGAAAGCTTTAAAGTGTTGTATGGAAAAGTATTGAGCTAAGATTTAGATTTAATATCTTTTTGTATGATTTTGAGACTATTCAAATTATTCATTTGCATACCATTCAAAGGAAGCAAGATTCAAGAGGAGTAGCCAAGTTGTTTCATTAACACAGGTAAAGGATGCTGGTAACATGGATACATGATATCATGTATCCATGGTAACATGGATACTGTCATGGCAGGTGCAAGGCCTGCCTGGATCCTGTTATGGGATGGGCAAAATGAAGGCAATAAAGTAATAAGGAGGCTGACTCATTTGCAAGGATGAAGTAGCTCAGGATTAGAGCCCAGATGCCCTGACTCTGGCTCAGTCCCCTGTAGAACTACATTGTTACAAATCAGCAAGAACCAGAATAAATTACTTACAAAGTAAGCTTGCTTAATGTGAGTTTATTTCTTCTAAAATATGACTCTTTTGTAAAGCTACATGATTTTCCAAATGATTGCTCATGAGTTAAAAAAAAATAAAAAGAGATCTCATTTGTTAGGAAGAATCAAATTTTACCTCCAAGATAAACTATTATCAATTATGTGCTCATTCTTCAATTAACTGCCAATTTAATTAATTATTTTCCCTAGCAAATAAGCAGCTTAATGAAATAATTATGCCTTTATAGAAGTTAGAATATTGCCCAGTATGTACACTGCACATCATTCTGAGACAATTTGTAATAGTTTTTTTTTCCAATTTTGAATAAGTGGAAGATTTTCTCCATTAGGATAAGTTTTCAAAGGTATATACATATTCCTATTAAAAAGTCACTGCATAATGCTTAATTTTTTGCCTTCTTAAAAGATAATTACTATTACTGATCAGTTTCCTAGGCAGAAACATTCTCTCTGTCAATTCATCTTCTCCATCTGCTTTCGCATACTGCAAAATTATAATCATCCATATTTTGTGATAGATTCTTGCCAAACGTTGCTAAAACAATTTGGAAAGTGCCAGACAAGGATTCTTGCCAACTTACACACATTGCAGATGCTTTTGTTCCTTACACTTTGCTCCAGGAAAGTTGAATATGAAAGTTATTTTTGATGGACTTTTAAATTTTAATCCAAACTAACTGAGACAGTGAATGCATTTTTGTCTATCTAGAATTGATTATTTTTTTTTCTGTAAATGAAATAGCACAATTGGTAAAGCACTAATGTACACAACCCCCAATAGAACAAAATCAGAACTTAATGAGGAATAATTACTTTGTAAGTTCCTGAATGACAGGAGAGATAGATTTTTTTATTCTGAACTCTCCAAATCATCATGAATCTCCAGCATCGGAAAGTTCAAGGACAACTATTGAAATGCCTGAGACTGAAAACAGAAGAGACTGGGTGGGTCATCCTCCAGCTTTTGATTTCAAAGAATCTAGGATGGAAAAAATATTTGCAGAAACTAGTATTTACCTATCCATATGGACTCAATGTTCCAATCCTGTAGATATTATGACAGCTGCTGAAGAAAAACTATTTCAGTGTTTTAGCTACTGAATCCAATAGATGAATGAGTTTATGCTCATCATTCTCCATATCTCTGCTCTTCAGGGCAATTCTTCAGTAGAAATAATCCTAAATCCATTATTTGTACATCTCAGGCATCACATTCTCTTAACCATTTCCATGAACTCATTGCTCTCCAAAGCTGTGGCAGGTCTCCAAGATTTGCGTCTACCACAATCAATCCAACGTCTCCTCTCATATTTTTTTTTATGTGATTTACTGTTCATTTCCCTGTCAAAAAATTTCTTTTCTGGATTTAATTTTTCAATCTCCTGTCTGGCTAGTTCTGTATACCAACCTCTCCCCCAGGATTCTTAGGTGATATTTGTCTACTTCCAGGCCAACAAATTCTGTCTTCATTTTTAATCCTCTAATCGAGCTCCCTGAGTGACATTACTTACTATTGTGAACTTCTGTACATTCGACATGCTAGACACTCCTCAATTTGCCTCTAGAGTTGCCTTTTCTCTTCAGCTCTTGAGTGGATTTATTTTATACCCTTCACAGCATGTGTATGGTGGTGTTCATAAACAAATCAAACTAATTATAGCCCAAACATAAACATTCACTCCATTTACTCAGATATCTAATTTTTCCCATTGCCAATCCTTCCTTATTTTAATTCCATTTTAGCAAATGGCACCAAGATCATTTGCAAAATCAGGGGGAAATCAGCTAAGCAAAACCTGATGTAGGTGGGAGAGCTTCTGGCTTCCTTGCACCAGCAGCAGAACCTCTCCAGACCAAAACTCAGGACCTGTATGGGTGAGACTCTCTACTGCGCACCTGGAACCCTGCAACACTCTGGAGCCCCTGCCCCCAAGCCCGTCCAGTTAGGGAGAATTTCTGAGACTCTTTCCATCCTATCCAAATCAGCTCAGCCCGACGAGTGTGTGTGGGAGCTTCCGACTTCCCTGCACCAGCAGCAGAACCTCTCCAGAGCAAAACTCAGGCACCTGCATGAATGAGACCCTCTACTGCACACCCAAGACCCCTGCAAACCTCCAGAGCCCCCGCCCCCAAGCCTGCTGAGCAAGTGAGAACTTGTGCAGCATCTTCAGACCCCCAATCCAGCCCAACCCAGCCAGGCCCTGTAAGTGTGTGGGAGAACTTCTAGCTTCCCTGCACCGTTGGTGGAACCTCTCCAGACCAAAACTCAGGCATCTTGAGTGAGACTCTTTACTGCACCTCCGGGTCCCTGCAACCCTCCTGAGCCCCTGCCACCAAGTCTGCCGAGCATGAGAACTTGTGTGAATCTCTTCGGACCCGCAGATCCAGCCTAGCCATGGCCAGTGAGTGTGCGGGAGAGCTTCTATGCTCCACTATGCTCCCTGGGCCAGGGGCACAAGAGAAGGGCACCACAGGTCCCTGTTGTACCAGACGGGCAAAACAGGTTCATTTCCAAGGGCTGCAGCTGGAAGGAGCTGAACACAACAGCTAGACCCAGGCCAGACATAACAGGAAAAACTCAAACTTAACAGATCTGCACCTGAATCTCAGTAGATGCTAAGGTTATAACTGCACCAAAGCTCTGCAAAAAAGGCCAGAGGTCAATGCTATGCAAAATGACAAAGACAAGGAGCAAAATGCAATCTCAGGCCTTGAATCCACCCATGACTAGTGCAGAGGACACTAGCTCAGCTAAAATGAATGAATTAACAACGTTGGAAGTAAAGAAACAACACCAGAAAGGTATAGAGGAATTCAGAGCAGAATTAATTCCTGAAATAAAAAAAAGAAATTTCTCAAATCATAGCATTTGAAGTAAAGAATCTAATACAGACATATATGGGGGAACCCAATGCCCACCCAGAACAAGTGCACAGGACACCAGCTCAGCTGAAATATATGAATTACCAGCATCTCAAGCAAAGAAACAACAGCAGAAAGGTAAAGAGGATCTCAGAGCAGAATTAATTTCTGAAATAAAAAAATCTCTGAATTCATAGCATCTAAAGTAGATATTAAGACAGAATCAAATAGAGACATGTATGGAGGAAACCCACTGTGAAAAAACTCTTCAGTAAAAGAATTAATAACTACCTCTAAAGAAGATACTAATAAAAATAGAGGATATTAGAAATATGATGGATTCCTTGAATGAGCAATACAGAAAGAAATAAATCGCATGAAGCACAGTCAAAGAGATATAGAAGAACTTAAAATCTCAATCACAAGTCTACAAAACATGAAAATGAAGAAAGAGTTTCAGATCATGAAGAAGCTGGTGCAGCTAGTGAAAAGGTGAGAAAAGATTTCTTGAAAACAACAAGGATGGAGGAAAAAATAATCCATCACCTGCAAGGTAATGCCAAGATGAACAATGTGAGACTAATAGGCAACAGTGAGAAAGAAGGAGTCAATACAAATGACATAAAAAGATTATGAGCAGAAGTAACAGTAGAAAATTTCCCAAATATGAGGAAAAAATCTGACATTCAGGTAACCAAAGCATAAAGAATGCCAAATAACTTCAACCCAATTAAAAACACATCAAGACATATAACACACAAGATCCCAGAAGTCCTGCACAAGAGTAATGCACTTAAAGATGCTAGAGAAAAGAAGCAGATCACATTTAAGAGAAAGTCCATCAGAATTAAGGCAGACTTCTTTTCAAAAACAGTGAATGCAAGGAGAACATAGAACAGAGTACTTCAAGTCCTCTATGAAAACAAATTCCAGCCCAAAGTACTTACTGTACCCTGCAAACTTCTCTTTCAACTTTGATGGGGAAGTGAAATACCTCTATGACAAAGAACAACCAAAGAATTTCATGATGACAAAGCCATCCCTACACAGGCTACCAAAAGATGTTCTAGAGAGAGACCACAATGACCAGAACTCCAGAATGAGAACAGAAGGAAACCACTAAACAGGACAGACAATTAAACACAAGATACAAAGGAGTAAACAACAGCAGTTAAATATCATGACAAATATAAGTCAACACATTTCAATTATAACCACCAACGTAAATGGATTCAATTCACCAATTAAGAGAACTAGACTGGCACAGTGGATTAGGAAACAAAATCCAACAATATGCTGTATACAAGAAACACACTTAACTCAAAAAGACATTCAAAGGCTTAAACTCAAAGGATGGAAGACAATAATACATGCCCCAGCACTTCAGAATAAAGCAGGGGTAGCAATCCTGTTTTCAGACAGTCTTAATGTCAAACCAAGAAGGATTAAACAAAATGAAGGAGGCCACTACATATTGGCTAGAGGAAAAATTCAAGATGAAGAGATAACACTCATAAATATGTATGCACCAAACACAGGAGCACCCTACTAAATAAGATAACTCTTAATGAACATGAAAAATCTAATATACAAGACCACAATCTTAACAGGAGACATTAACACACTCTTATCTCAAAAAGATAGGTCAATCAGTCAAAAAATTAGCAAAAAATTAGCAGAACTGAACCAAGAGCTTAAAACAAATAGACTTGGTGGACATATACAGAGTGTTCCCAACAACCATAGATGAATACACATTTTTTTCAGCTGCACATGTACCATTTTCTAAAACACACCATATGCTTGTCCATAGGTCAAGAGATGGAAGAAGATTTCAGAAAATGGAAAGATATTCCCTACTCCTGGATAGGAAGAACCAATATCATGAAGATGGCCATACTCCCAAAACTGCTGTACACATTTAATGCAATCCTTATCAAACTGCCACCAACATACCTCTCAGACTTAGAGAAATAGTTTGTAAAATTTATTTGGAACCAGAAAAGACCTAGAATAGCAAAGGCAATGCTGGCCAACAAAGACAAGGCAGGAGGCATCACAATTCCTCACTTGAAAACATACTACAAAGCTACTGTGATAAAATCAACATGATATTGGCAATAAAATAGACCTGAGGATCAATGGTAAAGTTTAGAAGATGCAGAGGCCTCTACAAACACACTCAGACACCTGACCTTTAAGAAAGAGGCCAAACATGCTTACTCAAAGAAAGACAGCCTTTTTAAGAAATGGTACTGGAAAAACTGGCTTTCTATATGCTGAATACTGCAACTTGACTGAGGTTTATCACCATTCACTAAGCTAATGTCGAAATGGATTAAAGATCTAAACATTAAAATAGAAACAGTCTTGTGAAAGAGTAAGTAGGAGGAACTCTTGAAGACATAGGGGTAGGCAAAGAGTTCATGTACAAACAAAAAGAATTAAAAAGTGTGACCAACTCTTACTGAGAAGTTTTTGCACATCAAAAGAAATTACCAACAAAGTGAAAAGACATTCCACAAATTTTGAAAAATTATTAACCAATAAACAGACAAAGATCTGCTTCCTAGAATTTATAAAGAACTAAAATACATCAGGGCCCTTAAATTTAAAGACCTAATCCAGAAATGGGCATCCAAGATGAACATATACTTCTCAAATGATGAAATTGAAGAAGCAAATAAATATATGAAAAAATGCTCCACATCACTAGCCATTCATGAATGGCAAATTAAAACAACACTGAGATACCATGTCACCCAAGAAAGAACAGTCTTCACAAAGATCCCAAAAGCTGCAAAACAAAGGAAGCCTTCTGGTTGTCTAGGACAAAGAATTCTCCAGTATACTCAAAACTCTTCTGAAAACATTTTTTTGATTATCTTAAAAGCAGTGTTAGTATAAATAGGACTTGAATTGAATGCCTTATACATAATAGCTGTAGGAAAAATATTTGTTGATATATTTCTCCTTGATTATTTTCTCTTCTTAAACCTACCTTCAGATTCTAGCCTGAATATTTGTAACATATTAAAAACTATACATATTTTACACTCATTTGAAAAATGAATGAATATTACTCATTTATTTCTTAATAACCAAAAAAACTACTGCAATGTCTTAAGTTAAGACTTCACATAACATAGTTAAAATGCTGACCGTACTCATGCCATTGAGAGTAACTGGTTTTAAACTTTTTATTTGGTACAGGGTCTCACTAAGCAGCTCAGAATCATAGTGATCCATAGTCTCAGCCTCCCCAGCCCTGGGATTACAGGTGCATGCCACCATGCCTGGTTTTGGTGGCCTGTGTGGCATGGAGCGAACAAGGCATGTGGTACTGGGAATCAAACTCAGACCCTTGTACTTGTCAGACAAGTGCTTAGACCACGGAGCTATCACCCAATTATTTTTATTTAAATGAAATCCCAATAGGCCAGGGAGACAGCTCAGCAACATAAGCACCTGGATGGCAAGCACAAGGTCCTAAGATGTGGTAATCTCTGGTACTGAAAATAAAAGAAAAAGATTCTAACCCTTTTATTATATACATGAATATTGGCTAAGAGTAAATTAAAATAAAATTTATTTTTTACTAAGAGGTACCAATGTCTCTTAGCTGAAACTAAATATTTTTTAGTATAGAAGAAGAAATAGAAACACTGCTCTAATTGCAAAATTTCTAATATCTCTTTAGACATTAATTATAGCTGAACTTGTGATGCAACCTTAAAATCAGCTAGAATTAATTTCTATTGCAGCAAAGAAAAATTAGGTATGACATGAGAAACAATTTACTTCAAATGTCCACAGTAATTGCTACCTAGGATTAATATTCAAATTGTCAAAAGAGAGGTTGAAAGTCTACTGTGCATTGATTTCATGCTTTTAAGTGCTTTCTGACATTAATATCTATTTTCCCTAATCTTACAACAAATATATATTTGCACAATGTTATTTTACATCATCAAGAACTTCTAAACAGAAAAATCCTAATCTGTGGACTGAATCCTAATTTTCTGCATAATTTTAATTCTTACATTCTTACACATTGATTTAAAAAGAGCAATATTTAGCTGCCTTTCCATTATGATATTATATCTATAAGATAATATTTATGTAATAAGGGAGTTATATGAAATTTTATTCATCAAATAAGATGTACATGTAAGATCTTACTAGCAGATTATTCTTTCAAAAGGCAAGATTACTTCTATCAAATACATGTTGTATTTAGTGATAAAGTGAGTGACAGAGAAATGTTTTGGTATAGCCTCTATGATTTACAGGATACTGATGCATCTTGGGAGTCAGTTAGTTCATATTACATTGGGAAAATAAAACAGGTACAGATACTTTTACTTGTGAAGAGCATCGGCTTATATTGTTCACCATATACAATGACAAAATACAATTTTACAGACAAATTTTATTGTGGATGCTGTTATATACTGATGTGTACTGCTTTGCATACACTAAGTAATTGAATCTCCATTAGTTCATAAAGTGGGCATGGCTATAAGGTTCATTACCTTTGTAGCACTAAGGCAACTAAAGCTCAGGAAGTTTTAATGCCTTACTTGAGGTGTGCAGTTCATAATTTGTCAACATTTGTTAGAATCTTATGATACTGATTCAGACTTCAGTGTTCTTTCTCCTGACAGTATACTGCAGATCAGTCTCAAGGTATTCATTATGAAGGAAGAAAGATTCATTTATTAAAATGACTAAAACAAACACCAAAATTCAAAACCAAAAAAACCCTACAAAACAACCAGCCAACATTAGCCCCTAGAGGTGAATGAATACACAAGCATACCCATGTAACACACTGATTGTACCTCTGTGCTTACTTTGTACTGAACATAATATGAATTACCTGCACAAGTTTATTCAATCTTTGAAAATTAGTTAATTGAAAATACTACTTAATTGCCCAGTAATCATGCAGAAAATTGTGTTCAAGTGATATCTAAAATCATTGATGTGTTTATATTTATTTATCTATTTATCTATTTATTAATCTATTTATTTATTTGGTGGTACCAGGGATTGAACTCAGGACCATACACTTGCCAGGCAAGCACTTATTCTCCTGAGCTGTTTCCCCAGGCTAAAAAATCATTGATCTGAATAAAATCATCTAGGACCTTAAGAAAGAGTGGACACAAAGAAATAAATGGACTGACCTCAGAATTATTCCTCATTTCCAAATCTGAGAGATCTGGGTGGTAAAAAAAAGGAAGGAACAAAATAACTGAGACAGCAGTAACAACCTGTTGGCAAAGGAAAAACACCAGAGGATCTGTTTCGGGGATTCCAGGAGGAATAAACAGTAAGGAAAGAATGTCAGCACCAGCCGCAGCCCTCTTCTGGTCCCCTAGAGTCTACCCGAGGTACGTGCTAGTCGGCTGGGTAGCACTTACGTGGAGGCCGTCCCATCAGCCGCAGTCACGCTACTCCAAGCCAGCAGAGGACTGATGCAGTACTCGCATATCCGTCACCCTAGCATCACACACTTGAGATCCAGCCACCTCTGGGCAACCATTCCTGTGTCCACACGAGGCTTTAAAGAACATCTAGACACAAGACGTAAGAAGGACTGATGGAGAAGAATAAGGATGAAACTGGAGGTGTGCGCATGAATAATGTTCATAAAAATCAGTTTTTTCTAACATCTGCATAAGCAAATAAAATGTAGTAACCAATACATGCTTCATAATGTTTTCATACAATCAGAGTAGTCTGTATAACTGACAATGACAATGAGAGATACAGGGAAAGGGCACCATCGAATCTATGCCTTTTCATGTGAACCCTTTAGAGCTGAGGTAGCAAATGACAACCCAAAGCCCATTTCTTTAGTACAAAATGACAACACTGCAATGCAACCTGAATACTGAGGTTTTCAGTTTAGGAAAAACAATTCAGACATTAACATCTTCTGTCTTGAAAGAAAAACAAACAAATGCACATGCCATCGGTTCACCAGTGCTCAATACTATCCCAAGAGACCAATATATTGCTTAATGTTATGCGCTGACTAGACTACAGGTCACCAAGTTCACCCAGATACTCATTTAAATGCTATTCTGGGTGTTTTGGGAAGGTGTTTTGAGGTAAGGATCTGTTTGTCTCAGACTGAGTAAAGCAGTTGCATCTTCTTAGTATGGCTGGACTTTATGTAATCAACTGAAAGGTACAGTACAACAAGACTGACAAACTTGGATTGTGAGACAGTTCTTCTTGCCCAATAGTCTTGTGGCCAGTGTTACCTGTGTTCAGAGCTTGCTTGCAAGTCCGGCTCCTTCTGTGTCAGGCCTCTGGCCTTCAGGGGAGCTGTTTCATTCATCCATTTCAGTCTCAGGCACCCAGACTTGATTTTCACCTTCAACACTGGCTTCTCTGGAGCCCTAGTTTGTCCACTCATTCTGCCTATATGGGGATCATTTGACTCTGAAATCTGTAGATGTCATTCGACAGATATATTATTGGTTCTGTTACCTAAAGAACTATTCCTAATAAAACCAGAACCCAGAGCACAGTTCATCAAACTTATTAATCCAGGAGGTATATTTTAGGTGCTGATGGTTAGCTGACCATCATGAACTGGCAGGAATGATGACCTAGTCTCTTAATGTCACTCTTATTTTGTTCCATTCTCATTCAGCAGCAAAAGCAACCAAATTTCGCCATAGAGACTAAAAATCTAAAGGTATAAACATGGGCTTCAGGTTCCTCCTTTCAGTGGTGGTGTTATGGTGTACATAGTTTACAAAGCGAACAGTGAATTATATGACACATTTTGTAAGATTAGTTTATAATGAATCACCAAAAGAATTGTATACAATGAGTAGAGGAATATGTGCACACATTAAAGACTACAGAACCAAGTTAAAAGCCCACGTTCCATGATAGTGTCTGGCAAGTTGCCACCTGAAGACCTAGAACCCACAACAGTGCCTCCTATGAGTCCAGCTGGCCCAGAGCCTAAGACAGTATCTCATGCAGGCCTGCTTCACAGATCTGGGAAGGCCCGAGCTCAGTGGTGGAAACTAGAAAATCTGTGTCAGAGGCATAAAGGATCTATGCCAGCTGGATGAGAGACCTTGACTGGAGCCATGAAATAGTGCTGAAGTTAAGAACCAGAGGTCCCCCAGAAGGTATCATAGCCATCCTCAATGACAGTGAGGTCCAGAGCTCATCTGAGGATAACAGCCAAGTTCACATCAGGAAAGCCAACTCCACAAGCTTCTCCAGGAGGCTGAGCAGTACGTACCATCTTCCTGTCCAGAGCCAAGAAGAGATGCTCAAGATAAGAACCAGACTCTCCCAAGGTGAACCACAGCCATCCTCAGTGACAACAATGTGCTGAGCTTCTCCTTCAAGGATAACAGCCAAGTTCTTCAGGAAATCCAGCATGACAAGGTCCACCAGCAGAGCAACCCAAGAGAACAAGCAGCTTCCAACTGCTCCTGCAGCTTCCAAACAGCTGCTCTAATTCTGCCTCTTATTCTTCTGGCAACAATCCTCAAATGGGCTCTGCATACCTAGCACCATGCTAGTTCTGGTCAGCTGGATATAATAAATTGACCACCAGTTGTCAATTCACCTCATGGTTTGTGCTAAGATCTATTCCCAAAGACTCATGAAGTCACAAGTGGAACTTTTGCAGAGGGGGCTGGATCCAGATTGTTAGATTCTGAGGTTGAGAGTTTATAATTACTACATTAGTCCACTGATTGGTTTGGTATGTGTCCTAAACCAAGTAGCCTAGATATAATATTCAAAGGGACAGAAAGATGCTACCACTGGTTGCTTACTTGTTTTTAATAGTCTCTGCCTCACTGCTTTGCCATGAACTCTTTCTCTTCTGTGATGCCCCCATGCCATGCCTTCTGGCATGGAGCCAACTGATTATGAACTAAAATCTCTACAAACTGAGCTGAAATAAACTTACCACCACTAACTTTGGATGCTGGGTATTTTGTCTTAGCAATGAGAAAAGCAATCAAGACAGATGGTTTAAGCATCTGGCAAGGGGTAAAAAGCACAGTTAATGTTAATACCCGAGGTTCTACTAGAGGACTTCAAGGGAAATTCCTGATGTGAGATTATACACACTACAGACTGCAATTTTTCCTGTTTCATTAACCTAAATTAAGTCCTCCTAGCAATAAGGCAGAAAATAGGCAACTCTGTCATTATTTATTGTTTATATGTTTTCTTTTTCTTTTCTGAATTTTATTTACACATTCATTTGCACTAGTCATGTGGTATTCTGTGACTGCAAATCAAATTTATAGTCATTTGAAACAATGAAAACATCAGTTTCCCACATCTTTCTCCTTCCTATCATACTTCTTAACTACTTCTGCTCTCAAAGTAAAGGTGAGACACTTAATAATGAATGCTAAAGCTCTCAATAAGGTAGAAATAAGTATTTTCTTCTTAGACTGATCCAGTTAGTTTCTTTTTCCTGCAAATAATTGATTACCAAGAGGTTTCTCTTCTAAATCTTAATTGACTTTAGGGTATTTATTTGCTGTTTGAAGCCGGGGAGATGGCTCAGTGGAATAAATGCTTCCCTGGCAAGCACAAGGGTCTGAGTTCAAACCCCGGTTTCGCCAAAAAATTTGCTGTTTGTAATTTATATTGTTAAATTCTTCAGTGGACAATATGTCAACATACATATTTTATGAGCATATACTGCTCTTTCTTTTGATTCTGTTTTCATCAGTGGAAGGAAAGCAGATTGACCAAGGCTATCTACCATACTGCAATGAACAGGACTCTAGGGAAATAGATAAGTAAAAGAGGGTATTTCAGGAATTTTTTCTATGGACATTGCAATTTAATTAAACTTTACAAGTGTCTGTTTATTTGTTTTTAATATCTATAAACCATGCTTAATATATCTAATTCTGTATCTTTTATCTTTAGCTTAATATTTTGTTTTGAAATCCATAGCTTGCCATTTTATATGTAATTATTTACAACAAAAAAGCAGAAATTTTCCTACAGATTACATATTTTTTTTAAAACTAAAAGGACAAATTAGAATGCGAGATTTGTGTGTTATATAATAAATGTCTATATTTGTATTTAAAAAGGAGGAAAGGTACAAGACTACCCATGAATCCCGAGTCAGCAGGTATGAGACAGACTGGATAGCTTCAGAAATTATTGGACTCCAGAGTTAAAATTCACCTAAGTTTAAAAATAATGTAAAGTAGCCCAAATTAATGATATGTCAAGTGGTTACCTTTTAAAAAAGATTAATCATCATTGTCCACTTCTATTCAGTGTGTAAATACATTGCTTTGAACAGATTTTCTTCCATGTACTGTGAAATACTGCCAAAAGTTTTAACCTCACACTAACCATAAATAATATTTAAATCACGCCATAGTTTTGCAATCTGGTGCTATTCACAGATAAATTATTCAGCCAAAAGTGATATCTTACTAGAGTAGTCCTGCCTCATTACTGCATTCCAAGACAAATGAAGGGGAGGAGAAGCGTTAAGCTGATTCATATCATTGCCACAGTTCAACTGTTCTCTAATCAGTTGTAACATTGTTTAGTAAACTGAAAGTGAGATATTTATAACAGTCTCATATTTGCTTTCACTATAAGAATTTCTCATAAAATAGAATTCTGTTAAATTGGGAAAACCTTCTATTAGTACCCAGTCGAATAATTCTTAGGATAAATTTCATTGCGATGGGACACAATGAAAACAAAAGTGAAAAGAAACCCATTGCCTGCTTTTTAGAGGTACTGGGATTAACCCTCAGCTCTTGCACTGTGCCACAACCCTAGCTCTTTTTATGTTTGTTTTTTTTTTTTAAGTTTTGTGAATGGTTCTTCCTAGGTTATTAGATTGCCAAGGGCAGATTTACACTTGTGATCATCTCCCATCATCTCCCATCATCCTCCATGGATTCCAGGAGTATGCCACCACCACGAAACCTGTGTCTGCTTTCTGATGAAAGAAAAACGATGTAGCCTTCAGAAAAAAAATACGTACCATGTGTACTAAATTATGACAAGTCATTAGTCCTAACATTAGAAGTTTTTTTTTAATGCCTTATTTAATTTAGTTGGCCTTGACAGACTGTCCTTGCTACAGATTTTCATAGGTTGCAGCAATATGTGAATATCATATTCTTCCTGAGTGTACATGGTTTCTCTCTGGCTTCTTCAGAGCTCATTGGTGCATTCTACAGGGACCATTTGGTGCATTGCAAAAGCCTGCAGACAGGCAGGAGAGTCTGCGGATCCACAGTCAATACCCACTGCCTGCACATTCAGCTAATCTCTAGGCTTCCTACTTAAATCACTTAAGAAGTGGTATTTGGTGCTAGCAAGTACATTCTATTTTATTGTAGAAACTTAAATGAAAATTTGAAAGACAGATGTCATTCCAAGACTATATCACAGTCGAAAGTGAGTCATCATTAGTTTCATTCTCAGCCACTGAAATTAGTCTCTCAAAGGCTTCCTATGTCTGTTCTAGTTATCTCTAACACATTCTCCAACAGCAGCCAGGAGAATCTTTTCAAAAAAATGGGAGTTGATTATATTTCTCTCCTGATCCTCATCGTTTTCCCACTGTCTTTGGATAAGGTGAGTATGCACATGTGGGTGACCAGCAGATCACATGGCCTAACTCTTTATTCTCTTTGCCATTGTCTTTACTTACTCTTCTCCTTCAGAGTAACCATATCCCCTCATTTTGTCTTAAACTTCTGGGGCGTGCATTACTCCTTTGAATCTTATTAAGTATCTTCAAATTCCTCTTCGTCTTTTCTACGTCTGCCTAAAAATGTTATCCTGAGGGACATCTTTGCCAAGTGAACACAATACTGTGATGTTTTTGTCGTGCACACACACAACACCCTATGCCCTTCCTCCATTTTACTGATCACCAGTGTGAAGACAAACTTTTATCATATCTAAACACATATATTGCCCACTCTGCAAACTGTTTATTCTCTAGCATTCAACTTCTCAGCTTCTCTATAGGCCCTTGTGCCCAGCTTCATAATCATGGGATCAGGAACCATCCTTAATCCTGATATAATTCATTTAACAGAAAAACAAGCAACACTGAGATTAAACTATGGAACCATGTGGAAGGGCACTATAACGTATTCTTAGTGACCAGAAAGCATAAAATTTGGGTATTTCTACTGAAGTTTCCTTTGTTTTTAAGCAAATCTATGGGGCTGCTCAATGCTTTCTACTGAATAGAACTTTCTTAAGCAAGTCTCTTCCCAGGGCTTCTTTAAGCACAATAATAGTCTGAAAAGAAATATGAAGAAGAAACTTACCTAAGGAAATTCATTTAATGTCCCCTATGGGAACATGGGGTATTTACTTGGATATCTCCAAGCAAAAGTATCAAAATTTAGAGTCATCTCATTTGAGTTTTCAATGTTGACACCAACAAGCTATGTCCTAAACATATGTTTAGCTTGGCATGAGCTATATTCAGACTTCATTTCTAGATCACACCCAAGTAATGGACTGTCTTTTAGAGGTAATTCTTTCTGGTTTAATAAAATATACTGCAAAGAATATGTTAAAGTCGAAGACTACTATGCAGATAAAATATATCAGTTAATGACAACACCCTAAACAGCTATTGCTACATAAGACAGTAAGAGGAAGGTGTTTTTGTTTATATACAACATGCGCAAGAGATGTTCTACCAAGAGAACAACATATATTATCTGAATCCCAATCACCTTCTAAGAGAAGTGCTCTCTGGGAAGCAAGTAGTTCGACTCTACAAGGGATCAGAGGAAAAATTACGTGTTTTAGTTTTCTGTTTCATTTTTCTGGTTCATCAGCAGTTCATTGCTTATTCATTTATTTAAATTTTTTTCCTCTGACTTTAAATTTTTAAGTAGGAAAAACAATGGCTGGACTTTTGTTCACTCACCTACAAATTCCTCTCTAAACAAAGCATATTATAAATAAACCAGGAAATTGTGATGTACACATAGAAGATCTTATTTTTGTCAACCATAATATGTTTGAAAACAAAATAGTGTAACTCATTACAAAGTGAGCAGTCCAACCTTAGCCTACCCTGGCAATTCTTTTTCATAATTCATTATGAAGCAGAGTTAGACCTGTAAGAAATGCATACTTCTGGTTAGCTCTTAAAGACAAATATGTCTGTCTAATAAATATGAGGTCCAGTTTTGGATCAATGAATGAGGAGCCAGTATTCCTGCAATTAATTCATGCATCTTTGACTGATTTTTACATAGATTGGGAAGAGCCACTTAAGCTCTTATATCTCCACTTTGCAATGTGAATAACAGCACAGCACATGCATTACTGATCTCTGAGCAGTTTTATTCCCTGCAAAAGCACTTTAAGATACTTTGATGAGAAGTAGTATATTAAAGCAAATTAGTACCGCTATTCATTTAGCTCTTCGTAAAATATTGTGAACAAAGGAAAGAATGAGCTCATTTCATGCTTGTGGAGGGATGTTGGAAGTCATTGGAAATATAGTCAGATTCCTCAGTAAACATTTTCAGCTCCTTGAGTGCTTATTACCAACAGAGACATGACATTTGACACGTTTGCCTATCCATCGCCATGTTGAATCTTTCAGACCATTTTGCTTCCTAGGTGAAATAGAATAAAAAAATTACTTTTCGTTTTCTTAGTATTTTGTTCCTTGTAAGTAATTCACATTCAACTGTTTCTCATGTTATAGCTTTTATATTCGATAGATACTATAGGCTTATAAATGATAGGATTTGAAAAAATTTAAGCATGAACCACCCCACTGAATTAATAAAGGGATAAAACAAAAGCCATGCATATTTTTAAAAAATGAGCTTAGCTGTTATTTAAAATTAGTTTTGTCTAGTAAGAAAATGTTCATTAGCATACACATTGTAACAAGCTTTATCAAAAGAAACTTCTGAGTCTCTCTTCCTCTCTCGATGCCATTAACTTAAGTGAGGATATTTTATACTCTGTAAATGAAGTCCTTATGCAAAATCAAGCCTAACTTTCCAATGTCTTATTGAGAATATGTATTCCAACTTTCAAAGACTATAAGACATCAATGATATGTTGGCATTTTTCCCTTAAAAGAAACCAGAAACCTATTGCCTTGGCCAGGCACACTCATTGATCAGAGGGTTCCCTTAAATTGACTTGTCATCAGAGAAAACCTCATTTCTTTCTTCCTTCCTCCTTCTCTCCTCAAGAAAGAGGTCACTGATGGGAATAAGAGCATATCACAAAAAAGTTTAGAATTTCTCCTTGGCCTTTTCAAAAAGCTACATCCAAAGAAAGTTCATAAAACCTCACATTTCACAAAGGCCCAGCATCTTAAAATAGAAAATCCAAAAAGCTGCAGAGGTAAAATACCTCTTACAATTTTCAAAGAAACATTGTCCTCAACTATGGGAAAATGATAAGAGTTTATGGTTTATGAATAATTGCAAGTTATAAAATCATTATTCAGTGGTTTTATTTCTCTTCCGTAATATTAATTTGTTCTTACATGCAAGGTTCGGGTCAGGTATTATGGATGTTGTCTGATTGTATAATAGGAATAGGCCTAGAATAGATCTCAAGTTGCTTAGAAATATTTTTTAAAGAGGAATGAAAATAAATATTACTTCAAAAACTATGAAACATGGTCTTTGTAGCAATAAAGTTGTTTTCCTATGTCATACAACATTATCCTTGAAATTTTTTTCTAATAATTTATTTTGTTTTAGGCTCTTTGTTAGTACATTTATTGGAGGACAATATTAACTTTCATAACAATTACACAGTCTAATTAAGGTAATAGATATTCATTTTAGAATAATAAATATAAGAACCAAAGTACCATTTTATAATATGGATTCAGGAAGAACTGAGAAATGACTCAACCCACATGTGCATTTCCACATTTCTTACATGCTGTGGGCTGAAGGTAGGTCTTCCCACACAGGGGCCAAGATGTCACTCGTATGTTCCCCGCTACATCCCTGCTGTCTAGAAAACTTCTATGTTGCTACATCTAGAATAAGGCCTGCAACAAAGACCCATAAAACAGTATTGAATTAATGGGTAAACCAGTGGTTCGCACTGATTTCCAATTTATTAATTATGAAATCATTTCCTTACTCAAAGTAATGTTTCCTACTACTCTATTTATCTTGCATTGAGTACAATACATAATTCTTATTATTTCTTTAGCTGGATGATTCTTGATTTTTTTTCTATTACATTAGAAATTGCTATCTCAAAGTCCTACCCTAAAGATTCCCCCACCATATAACTTCACAATTTCAATCTATTGCTTTGTTTAAACTTATCTTGAAAATGTATGTATAGGTTCCCAAACAGTCTATGAATTTCTGTATTTATATAAAATCTCCTACTCATCTATCTTGTCACAATGTAACATAATAAGAAACTTATGAAATCTCCATTTTACCTGAGGATAATTTAAAATATTTTTTAGTCTTTATGTCCTATATCTTCCAATATATGAATTGTACATAGATATATAGTAATTACATTCTCTGCTATTGATTCAATGATGCCTATAGATAAGAAGTAATTAAAATACCAAAATAAAGATAGCTCACAGAAAAAAAATCACAAACTGCAAGGCACAAGTTTTTGTTTCAGAAATTAAGAGTCACTGATTTGATAAAATAATGCATAATATTAATCAAGAAATATTACTAAAACAAAATAAAATAACTAATATAATTTCAATGGAAATTTCTAGCTTTTGTATTTGTTTTATTAACTTTGCAGTTGAGAAATGATTCTTCATTTACTTTTAAGGAAAAAATGAAGGGAAAGAATCATGACATCTAACACTTCTGCCCAATGAGAAATAAGTAGAAAAGGATAAATATCAAGTGGTAAGTATTGGATATTCCATCAAAGAAAACAAGAAGGTAGAGGTTTCGTTGCTGTCCCAAACTGCAGATGATGGGGAACGAACACTTTCAGGTCTTCACTTTTTTCTGAATTAAGAGTAATAACTACCAATGCAATCATAATACAAAAGGTCAGGAAATGCAAGTTCTCAGATTGTGTCCACAGCTTTCCACATCACAAGTCCTAGAGTGTACTCTCTAGATGACACATCACATTGATTCGTGGAGATATAGTTTTTGAAAAATGTGTTCCTGTTTAGTTTGGCAGGAACAGCTTTTGACCCATTAGAAAGTAAACCCACAGAGATATAGCTCAGCAGAAGAAAACACCTGGTAAAGTCAAGGGCCTGAGCTCAAAAGAAAAGAAATAGTACATTAGATTCTTTAAGGAATCATATATATATATATATATATATATATATAAATATATATATATATATATATATATATGCATGTATTAGTACAGATATCAAGAGCACAGGCTGAAAGCCAAATTCATAAAGTCTAGGGTCCAGATTCTCCAGCTAAGTAACATCTGGAGTATTAACTACAGTCTATTTTCTCTTCACTGAATATAACTATTGAAAATTAATTCCCTGGCAGGCTCAAAAGCATGAGTTCAATCCCCAGTTCTGCCAAAAAAAAAAAAAAAAAAGAGAGAGAGAAGAAAGTTTTGGAGCCAGCGAGAGGGCTCAGTAGAATAAGTGCTTTCCTGGAAAGTGCAAGGACCTGTATTCAACCCCTAGTTCTGAAAAAATAATTAAATACAGTAGCATTATATTTATCAAGATAATGAAATTTATTTATTTATTTTAGGAAATGGTCTACAGGCTGTTCAGTGTCTCACTACTTGATCAGACTTGGTAGTGATTCTCTGGTTTACAGCCTCCCAAGTGCTGCGATTATAGGTGTGTGCCATCATGCCCAGTCTCAATTGCTGTCTCACTGGGCCCAGGGGTGGGGTTGGCAGGCCCCAGGTATAGTGCAATAAATGAGGATTTGCTTTTTGAGTCAGAGTCTTACTTGGCCTTTTACCCAACAACACAGTAGAAAGTATAATCAGATTAAATGAAAATAGAGTGTGCCCTGTTACCCATGCTGGATATGTTTCAGATTTCTACTGGGTGTCTGAAACTACAAATTGCACTGAGCCTTACATATTACATGTCTTATCCTATATGTGCATATCTACTAGAAAGTCTAATTAATGAAGGATGCATAGTGAGACATTAACAGTAACTAATAGTAAAATAGAGCAATTATAATGCTATACAAGTTAGTTGAATGTAATCTTTTTGTTTCTTCTTGAAATATATTATAAATATTTATCTTTCTTACAAAGATTTGAGATACTTCTCATCTATATGATGAGAAATGAAGTGGATGAGGTAGGCATATATAATATAGTCTTAGGCTATACATAAGGTTACTGACACACAAGACTCTGACATGAAATAGTAGCTCTGAAAATCAAAATGACTTGTAGGTAACTAGTGTTCATAAGGTAGGGATACATTACACACAAGGAAGGTTCACATCCTATGTCCTCTGAAACAGTTTTGTGGAGACGATTTATACTTCCTAGAATGAAACAGAATTTGAAGCATGTTAATTTATAGGATTTTTCCATTCTATAATTTTGGTCGGTGGTTGACTCTAGACAACTGAGGTGTTGGAAAGCAAGACCATGGATGAGGATAGTTGTCACATTCCTTCTAAGAAGTTATTTCTAATTGGATTTTATCTAGTTTATATTATTTTACTTCTCACCTTAAAGATGTACTCTACTCAGATATTTGCTGGGTTATATGTCACTAAAGTCATCCTTTTGCCTTCAGTTCCAACTTGAAGGTAGAATAGCATGAACACACACACAGACAAATATTTGCATGGGTGTGTGTGGGGTGTGTGTGTGTGTGTGTTGAAAGCTAGTTTATTCTTACTGGTATCCTGGTAACAATATCGCTTCTCGACCTTTTGGCTAAGATCAAGTGTATTGTTACAAATAAAGTCCAGATTTATAATTGTCTTTCTCCCTCCATGCTACTTTTCTGTACTAGAATTGAAATAAATAAGTAAGCTCAATGCAATATTGAATATCTCCCTAAATCTAGAAAAACTATATATAGTTGAGGTCAATCATATCTGTCCCTGTCATACTGCAGTTAAATCACTTCTGGTTTTCAGCTGGTTTCTCACTAAATATGGGAAGTGGCTTCTTCACGCTAGGACATCATGACAGAGCACCTCACACCCACAATTTCTTCAGCTGCTACCCAAATAATAACTTCCAGGGAACTCTTTGCATTTATGATTACCTCTGTGACAGTCCATCAGCATGGCTCATCCTGGTAGGTAGTAGAATTTAAAGGGTAAAACATTAGATTTGGAGACACATTAGATTCAATTTTGCATTCTAAGTTTGTCTGCTGATTACCGTATATTCTCGAGCTATGGACTCATGCTCTAATTTTCCCATTTTGAAAAAAATAATACCTTCCTGTATACATTTGTTGTGACTTAACAAGATAAGGTCCATAAAGTTTGGAGCTTGTGGTGTGGCTACTTCATAATACATTGGTTATTTAGTTTAACTTTCCACTTCAATCTTAAGATGTAATTGTTATTAATTATGGAATGATTCATATAAATGCTTTCCAAGACAAATCATCAAAATAATAAAATTAGGAATAAAAGCACTTGGTTTTAGTTACTTTCTCACTGCTGAGACGATGTAACCAACACAGATAAAAAAGGGAAGTTTTATTTGCCTCACAGTCTGTATAGTCCATAATAGGCTGGCTCTAAAGTAGAGTGGCGTGACACACATGCATCACAGAGGAAAAACACTTTGTGATTGGCAGAAGATAGCAAAGTCAGCAAGCAAGGGACATTAGCAGCTTCTTGTTCCTCTTTCATATTCTAGGCTATGGGGATGAGGATGGTGCCAAGCAACAGTGGACTGATTTAGTAAATGCGCACCTTAATCCCAGCATCACAGTTTCTAGATTCAGCCGCCTCTAAAAATATCAAACCTATGACTCTCTGAGATTTTGGGGGAACACCTCAACACAAGATATAGCACAACACATAGCCCTGTCCTCACCAAAGACTCATGCAAATCCCTTTACACACAAAGGCATTTGGTATGTCTCCCAGAGCTGCTAAAGTTCTAACACCTGAAGTATTCCCAAAAGTCCAAGGGAAAAATCTCCTCTGAGATATAAGGCAAACTCTTAGCTTTGAGTCACTATATAAATGAAAAGAATGTTAAAGACTTCCAGCCTATATAATCTCACACAATAAGCATTATCATTCCAAAAGGTATGAATAGGGAGATACAGAGGAACTGGACCAGAGGAAGACCAAATTCCATCAGAGCGACCCACAAGTCCTGTGGTTCCGTGTGCAGCATCCCAGGCAATCTGTGGTAAGTTCTCCAGTGGGGGTGGGTGGCTCTGCTCCTATGGCATTTTTGATGGTTGTAGCTCTCATGGCTTCTCTCTTGGGGTGGCTCTGCTCCCTCCTTGCAGTTTTCCTCAGCTGTTTCATGTCTTTGACTTCTCCAAACTTCTGAAGTCTCCACTGCCCCTTGGGCTCCACACACTGTCCTCTCAGCAGCAGACTGCCTGGCTTCACAGGTCTCCTTCTGAAATCTGGGTGGAAGCCTATGTAGCCCACAAGTGAAGCAAAGGTTATTTATCTCAGTTACTGGAAGTTTTAATCCATACTCAGTTGGCTCCAAGACAGAATGGCACATGACGAGAGCAACCTTTCATAGCAGCAGCAAAGAGCAGAGAACAAAGGGAGGGGCAGTAGCTCAGGCAGCCAGGTAGCTTCTCTCCCCTCCTTATTCTGAAATGCAAATTACCTGCCCCAGGGCAGCTGCTGCATCCACACCCACAATAATCAGTCATAAACTCCATAAGTCACTCCATGGCTGCATGAGGCTTTGGGGAGACACCTATGCACAAACCATAACACTGCACAGCAGTGAAATGCAGGCACATTTTCTGCCAAGCCAAAGCACACATCATGGGTTTGATTCCTGGCATGGAAAACAAACAAACAAACAAAAACCATCTTCTGGAATCCAGCAGTTAATATAGTCCTTCTTCTTAACAGAAACCTCCCTTGCCTGGTCTTTACAAGCACCTTTTCGATTAGCATTCTGATATTATGAGCTCTGATAGAATCTCCATACAGTAAAGCCTAAGGCATTCCAGCTGCACTTATGGAGCCAGTATCTCTGAATCTTTCCAAATTCTTCCCACTAGCCAATTCCAAAGCTTCATCAATCATGTGTTCAGGAACATTCTCAGCAGTAACCCTGTTTCTCTGGTTCTAAATTCTGTCTTAGTTACTTTTCTCATTGCTCTCACAAAAATACCCAACGCCCACAAGTTAAAGGAGGAAAGGTCTATTTAAGCCATAGCTTGTAGAAGTTTCAGTCTGTAGTCAGCTGACTCCAAGACACGGTGACAGGACAGACAGACACCATAGAGCAGAAATAGTTCAACTATTTCATGTGTCTTTCCAGCCCTCTGAGTATCATGCTTCAGATTCCAAGGCTAGACACTGATTCTCCTGATTTTGAGCCAACTTATAATTTCTTATTTCAGCATGTCATACTCCAATGTAAAAGGCGGAAATAGAAATCAGGCAAGGGACCTCAGGAGCTTGTTTCTGCCTCTTTTTTACTCACTCTAGGCCTAGGAATCAGGGTGCTGCCAAATGAATAGTTGACTAAGTAATCACACACCCTTAATCCAAGCAGCACACCTTCTAGATCCAGCCATCTCTGAAAAAAGAAAAAAAAACCCTATGGCTGCATGATGTTTGGGGAGAACATTCAGACACAAACCATAATATCATACAACACTGCAAGAGCAGAATGACATGAATTATTTGAAATCAAATTGACCTTTGAGGATTCAAAACAGGAATCTTAATTATCCAAAAGTTGTATTTCTCAAATATAATAAAAATTTTTTTGAGTGGCATTTCAAAAAGGAGAAGCTAAGCATACAATTCCATTTGTCTTTTGTCTTTCGTTTTGTCTGACCCTTGTTAATTTTGGCAAGAACAATTTTCACAGAAAAGGCACCATAGTGTGTTAACAGGAATTAAGTCTGTGTGTAAGACCCATTAATGATGGGTTCTGCCAACACTTTGTAATCACTGTTTCTGTCTATTTTCCTAGCCTTCTGAGGCCCATTAAATATCATGTTTGAGATTCCAAGGCCAGACATTGATTCTACTGATATTAAGCCAACCTATAATTTCTTATTTCAACATTTAATACTCCCCAAATTTTTCAATAAGTATCTGTTGCATGTCTAATGGCTGTAATAAACCCTAAAATTATCTGTAATCAAGTATCAGTTGAATGGATAGAAAGAAAGAATTGTCTTTGCAATCAGTATTTAATGAAAACAAACCAATAACTTCTTTTTGCTTTGAAATAAATATCTTAAAATTATGAAGTTCTCTTGAGAATTTGGGAATCATTATTAGAAATATAAATAGTTCTTTTAAACACTTATAAAGGAATATTTATTTGTAGTATCAAGGATTGGCAAACATCTGCAAATTAGATTTATAGAATCTATCAAACCATGTTTAAAGTATTTCCAATTCATAAAACTTAAAGCAGCACCGGCCAGGAACTTAATTGCTTAATTCTATTCTTGTATATGTGTAAATATAATGCATATGTGTTTGATTCTTTAACAATTAAATTATTCAAAATGTTGTTTTTAAAATTATTTATTTTGTTTCTTAAGTAATGTCTTTTTTTTTTAAGAACTCAAAGTGCCTTGTAAATATTAACAAGTTTTTTTCACAACACCCCTATGTGGAAGATGGCAATGAGTTCTGAGAATTTCCCTGATGTCATTTTTCAAGGGACCAGAAAAATGTTAGCACATAAAAGTTCACAGCTTCTTAGTGAGCTAGATCAAAAGAGAATTGGCTAGTATAATGAAGTGCGTGGATTTCTTTTAGTACTTTTAATTTATAATCAAAATTATTTTCTAAAAATAATACAAAGTTGATCAGAGTTTACTGTGTTTATATGAAAATGAGAAAAACTATTTTCCCTAGACTTCTGTCTTGGTTTTACTGCTGCTGTTAATAATTGCTACATTTTTCCCCTCTGAATATCATGCTGTTAGAAAGCAGCTGATAATAATTATAAAAAATTTAAAAATATTACCCAAAAGGACACTCTCCCTCAGTTTACAAAGAAAACATATTTTTTTGTTGTTCTTGTTGTTTTTGGTACCGAGACTCAAACTCTTACCATGTACTTGCCAGGCAGGCACTGTGCCCCTGAGCTATCTCCCCTGCTCCTTAGAGAGAAAATTTACACTGACTAGACATTTAGTGACAAAGTTCCTCAATGTAAGTGAAAGGCCACATTAGTGAAAATGACAATGAATTTTAACTTCTAATACCTGCTATGTACTAGTAATGTTAAAAAAGGTTTTATGGGTCACACTACACTATACTGCAGATTCTATAATGTATCTTTACTATGAAAGCTAATTTGATAATTAACATTTTTATACGTAACAAAATTAAGACTATAATTTCTTTCTGACTGTTAGAATAATGTGTATGTTAACAGAATCAGTAATTTTTACTTTAAAAGGCAGAAAGACTAATTCCTGAATGATATACAGGATCTTAGGGAGCATATAGAATTCATAAAATTTCTGTTTTGTAAACTTGACTTAAGGAAATTATACTTTTGCAATGGAAGAAGTCTGAGTCACCTGAATTAACATTGGGACTCATGCTAAGCAGAGGAAGGGCAATCATTTCATTAGTGTTTAGCAGTGTTTCCCCCTTGCCTGAAGCATGATGCAAACAAGACAAGCATGACACAAAGCTGTGGCTACCCTGCAATGAAGTAATCATCGGCAAAACTCATGCTCTGGAATCCGTGGTTCTATTTCACACACAACTCAGTTCTCTGGGACTCACTGGTTAGCTTTCAACAAATGGACAGAGGTCTCCTATCATTTACATCCCTGTTTCTGTTCCATGATCCTTAACTGCTACAAAAATATCTTTGATCAGATTATTTTCTGATTTCTTTTACCTAAAATTTTTGCTTAGCGAGGCCTGCAACACATAGAGTTTTACATATAAAGCAGAAGAGAGAGAAAAAAAAAACAAAAAAAAACAGAGAAAGAAAACATACTAGCTGTACATTGGTGCCACTTAATTTCATTAAATTTTCTACTAGAGAAAAGTATTTTTGTCACAGTTGTATCACTTTTAATAAGTAAAGAAACAGATATAATCTACCAAGTAACTCGACTATGATGACATATCTTGAAAGTGCTGTATTTGAGTTTTGGTTTTTGGTTTTTTTTTTTTTTTTTATTTTAGGGAAGGGTCTACAGGGTGTTCAAGGTCTCACTACTAGATTGGACTTGTAGTGGTCTGCCTGTTTTCAGCTTCCCCAGTGCTGGGATTACAGGCATGTGCCACCAATCCTAGTCTTGATCAACATCTCAGCGCATCCTGGGGGCGGGGATGGCATGGCAGACCAGGAGATTGAACCCCTGGTCTCTGCGCCTGTTTCCGGGACCTTTAATCTGCTGAACTATTTGGCCAGCCCCTGTATTTGTGTTGAGGTAGCATTAAGCATACAGTGTTAAATACATATGACTAAAAACCAAACTTAGTATTCTTAAAAATGCTGTAAATATAGCTGATGCACAAAATGGAGAATATAACTACTATTTCCATATCATAAGCCTGTGTAAATATATAATTAAGTTTCAACTAAATTTAAGCAAATTATCTTAAAAAATATTGAACTATGTTATTAAAGTAAGAAATCTTTTAAACTTTTTCCCATAGAAATTTTACTTTAAAGAAAACTATTTTCTGTTCTTGAAAGTGTAACTGGCCATGCATCAAAATATCATCAAGGTTATTAGAAGCCACTGTTATGATGAAATAAGACAAAAACTAATTTTGCTAAATGGAATCAACAAGGTCTTTAAACACAATTATATTTAAGCGATAATAGGAGCACCGAGCTGTTTTATGAGGCAATATTCTGGTTCCCTCGTGGATAAACTATAAGGCTGAAGGGTGGTTAGAGTTCTGCAATAAGGGAACTGGATTATGGCCTCGTAAAATCATTCAGTACTTTTCTCATTGCGATTACTCTATAAGTCTTCGCAAATTCACTTTTAAATAAATGTCTCTATACCAGTAAGTACTTTGATGGCAGGAAGACTATAATAAGGAAAGAAAGTGATGGATGTGAGTTGTATATTTTACAAAACTAGTAACAGAGATTATATTTCACCCAAAGAAAGCAGTTTTCCATGATGTGATAAGATCGCTATTTCCGTTCTTCAAGACTACTTCAAAAATTCTTTTACTTTCTACAACTTTTTGTCAGCAGTCTTCACAAGCAGCTGACAGAAGAGCCATCAATGGTGTTTACCTTGCGATCATCTTGAGAAGACAATTCTTCATAAATTTTGGTTTAGAAATTACTACGCCCTTCCAGCTCTATTTCATATTCAGATTATTGCTGCATTAGGAATAATTTTAGTTAATCCCTTTCTGTTCTTTTACTTTATTACTGTTCATAACTATTTATAGTAATGGTTTTCAATTAGTATACCCAGGAAAGGTTTCAGTTGCACAGAAATATGGCTTAGGCTTAAGAATTTAATATATATTATTTGAAATAGGTCACTGGTTTTTACTGTATTTCACTATCAAATAAAATTATACATATAGATGAAAAAGTATAAAATTGAGTCTATTAAAAACAAGGCTAGTTTTCATTATATATATATATATATATATATATATATATATATTTGAGTAAAATTATTTAAAGTACTTTTTCTAAAATCCTTGTGTCAGTTATATTTATTTTAGTTAAATTTATTTGTATTTTTAGTGCAGTTACAATTATTGTAGTTTCCTTTTTTCTTGTTTTTTCAGCTCAACCAAAGCTAATATAATATAAATAAATTGCTCATATTTATAGAAATATGATTTTATTAGGAAATTTAGTCATGTATATCATACACACATTTATTGAATCAATTAAACCAGTTAAATAATCAGTAATTTTCTTTATCTTAATTGGAGAAAATATATCAGTATGTATTCTTTCTACTTGAAAACATAAAAATTTAACCCAAATTAATGACATAATTTGTTCAAATCACAAAAAACTCTGCATAAATTTGAAATAGGAAGTTTAGTTTCAGAAATTGGACATAAAGTTACTTCACATTTACAGCAGAGAAAGTCAATGACAATATAATACATATGGGTTAGAAAAGTGGAAGTTAGAGACATTTAGAATAATCAAGAATACCAAATCCAATAGGCAGACAATATGTAACAATATCATTATAGTTGAGGGTTCTTTTACTCAGTTGAGATAGAAATCACAAGTTGACAAAGCACATCTCTGCTCCGAGGTGTGAGCCCTGATACTCCCATCCTTCAGAGTTACAGACTTAAAGCCTGAGGATACCAGTCAATGCTAGTGAATACTCAATGCCATTGTTCAACGCCTCCAGATCTCTCTCTCTCTGCTCCTTACCACGAGTTAATGTTAGTTTGTATTAGTTTCTTAATTTGCTGCTTTCCATTGTTTATCATCATTGGCTGTTGGCACCTGTAGCATTTCAGGATTAACAACTGCTAATTTTACAGTTTTCTCTTTTTAAAGACCATTGCATATACATCATTCAGGATAAGGTGCCCAGTTTAGAAGCTGGAGAGATAGCCTTCTTGGCAAGCACAAGGTCCTGAGTTTGATCGCTGGTACCAAATACACTGCTGGACCCCAAACCAGGTGTAGTGGCACACACCTGGAATCCCAGCACTAGGTAGGCTGAGATAGCAGGATCACTGTGAGTCCAAAGTATGCAGCAAGACACTGTACCAAAACATAAAAAGCAAAATAAATAAAATTCTAAGTAGATTTATAGGACATTGAGAGCCCAACCTACCCAAGAAACAAATTATAGGCAGATTCAGTAGGCCACTGGAGAAGGCTCTGCTTGAAAAGCACTGTGGTTCAGCTCAGGAGTGAGCCACCAGAGGGAGCTTTTCATAGTGTAGCTCAAGGAGTAGAAGGGGGGTGGACTATGCAGCAGCAGCGACAGTACTAGACTGGTTCATACTCAGATCTGCTCATTGGTCCCATTCTGATTGTGATTGTGCAAAATGGTCTAAATTGAAGCCTTTTATCTGACCTTACCAACCGTTCCCAACTCTGCTCTATTTTCTTCTTTATATTTGCTACGTATACAATCCCGAAAAATATCTTCCAGAGCAGATATGGAGAATCCAGGTCAGCCACAACTGTAGTGGGGCAGCTGGGAAATGCCTGTTCGATTGAAAGCTGTTGTATCTCCTCAGAAATGGAGAAGGGAACTAAAACTAAGGAAACTTCAAGAGGGAAAGTTGTCTGAAACTCTCTTATTCAAGCTTGGGGGGAGAGGGAGTTTTAATAATGGCCCCAGGGCCTTCATAGATCGCTGCTATATTCGAAGTGGCTTCCCTGGCTTCAAAGAAGTGAACGAGGTCTGATAGCTGACAGCTGAGCTGTTCCTCCTGTCAAAGAAGCCTGGAGCACAGCCATGAAGTCACTTCAGGAATCACAGGAGATCACTCTGGAAAGCTGTGCAAGTCCCTCTTTAGCTGAGGATGGGGAAGGCTAGGGAAATGGGAGGGTGTGGCATGAAAGCTGTGGGACAAGCCAGGCTTCTCTTGCATCCCTTCCTCCTTTTTTCCATGCAGGAGAAAAGGAAAAACTCAGATGTGTTTCCTTATTATAATAGAAAAATGTAAGTAAGAACAGGATGTTAGGCTTCCGTTACCAGCAGACAAAAAGCTGCTCCTATTTGCACAGGGTGAGACATGCACCACACCTCTTTCTTGGGACATTCTGTTGCTGGTGGAGATGCACTTGTGTACATATCAGGCTAGTCACAGAATGGGCATATCTGTGCATCACACGTGTGACCCGGAATATGAAACAATCTCAGAGTCCAGAGGAAAAAAAATGCAGTTAGAAATTATATATAAATGAAAATTCAAGGCAAATGAGATTCAGTACAAAAACCTTAGAGTCTTTATAATAGGAATTACAGAAACAAAAAATATAAAATTTGCATTAAAAGCTTAAGCCTAAATTTATAAGATGTGTCTTTTAGAAAAGGCATGAATTTCAAAATTGAAGTTGCTATGTGTTGAGCAAGATCAAAGTTTTTTTTTATTTTAAATAAACTTCTTCACTGGATACTTTAAGGTAAAGTTCCTATGCTCTAAGAGTAGTTTTAAGAACCCTCAAACTTTGTAAAATATGCCTTGAAATAAACAAGAAGCCAATTGTTAACATATATGCTTCCTAAAAAATAGATTCTGAAAAACAAAGCTGTAGAAAGATTTCGAAAAACTAATTTTAAACCTAGAAATTGCTACTTAGGCAATAATAGTCTAAAGATAGATTCATAATTCAAATGACAGAACTTCATCAAAATTAGGGGTCATTCTAAAAAAAGGTCAAGATTTTACTGTCATAGACTTATACTCATACCAAACACACAGGTCAGTAAACTAATCTGTCACAATTAATTTTAATAACATGTATTTTAGGAAAGGAGAATAAAGTTTTTTTACTTTAGGCTAGTTGTTCCTTTAAAAATAACAATTAATCTCAAGCATTCCTAGAAAAATGAAAATGTAAGGTTTTAATCTAAAACACACGCAGAGAAAGAGAGAGAGCACTTTCAGAGCAAAACATACTTTTCTATGAACTATCGAGTAAAATTTCTTACATAAGTCAAAAAAGAGAACTGAATGATAAAATCAGGTTGAATTATTAAAGAATTCATAGAAAAAGCCAAGTCATA
This sequence comes from Ctenomys sociabilis, assembly GCA_004027165.1. Classification (NCBI taxonomy): domain Eukaryota; kingdom Metazoa; phylum Chordata; class Mammalia; order Rodentia; family Ctenomyidae; genus Ctenomys; species Ctenomys sociabilis. Next base: position 64,652 of record PVKA01006914.1, read on the forward strand.
TAATCACAAAATGGGTTAAAAAGAAAGTTTTCAAGGGCTGGCCAAATAGCTGAGCAGATTAAAGTGCCTGCAAGCAGGAGCAGCCTCGGCATGGTGGTGAACTCCTATAATCCCAGCACTTGGGAGGCTGTAAACAGGAAAATCCCTCTGAGTCCGATCTAATGGTGAGACCATGTAGACCCTGTAGACCCTTCCCTAAAATGCAGGAAAAGAAAAGAAAACTCTCTTTAGATGCCAATTAAGGCAGTAACTAAAATATTGGCAAAGAAAGTATGATTGGGAAGAATGGAAATATATATGAAGTTAGATGTGAACCTCAATAAACCAAGAGTAAATACATTAAAAAGAGATAAGTTGTAATTCACAGTAAAGGCCATTAACTAGGACATGAAAGGTTGTGGTAAAGTGCTGAAAGGTTCTACCATACATGAAACCCCCCTCAAAAAATTAAAATGTTTACTTGCTAATATATAAAATTCTAATGCCTTCTCTTTTTTTATGAATGTAGGACAGGTCTACAGGGTATAGAGGGTCTCACTATGTAGATCAGACTCATAGTGATCCTCCTGCTTTCAGCCTCCCAAGAACTGGGATTGCAGGCGTGCACCACCATGCCCAGTCTCAATCACCATCTCAGCGGGCCCAGGGGGTGGGGCAGTACGTCAAGGACTGAACCCCGGCCTCTGCACTCTGCATAAGCAGGCACTTTAGTCAGCTGAGCTATGCAGCTGGCCCTCTAATGTCTTCTAACAGTAAACATAATCTTGTTCTCCCAGTCTGTGATTTTCTGGGGCAAGTCTATTTCAAGACAATTCTGTATGTGTCTCTCGTTATGGAAACAATGATCCTAATGTTGGCTCTACTCTGCTAACGACAGTAAAGCCTGTAAGCCACATGATGTTAACATTACCACCAAATAAACATCCTAATATTCCATTCCAAAATATCACAATCTCAATAGCCCATCAAACTCATGTGCTAAAAGTCTGGGTTTATATACCTAACACTAAGTGTGAAGAATTGGAAATAAAACTCCACTCTACATGGCCTTCTTCCTTTTCCTTATTTATTTCCTTAACTCCCCAAAATACATCTCCTTCACCCATTCAGTCATGACAAGCGGTTTAAAAATCCAAGAACTCATGATCCAAGTCGGATTTAAACTTGTGTCTCTTGATCCAGACAGCTATCATCTAAAACAGGTAAGTAACCTGCTTTCTATGTATTCAATATGCAATATTGCAAAAGAAAGAGGCTAACAAAAATAAACTTTTAAAATTAAAGACAAAGGGCTGTCAACAGATGCATGCAAGCAACTGTTTCGGTAAGGACTCAGACACTGCCGTTCAAGTGCAGCTAGCTCCCCTTGCAATGACTTCATTCTGTTTCTGCTTCCTATGGATAAAACCCATTCTTATGCTCCCTTTGATACCTTTTATCATCCTTTCTTAACTCCATTTGAAAAGGGCACAGTGGAAAATGTGCTCCATGAAAACTAAGAGAGTTTTTTATTCAGTCTGCTTTCTGCTGGCCAATGTTCGGGGCCAGTTATCTTGTTCCCTCTTCACTAGTCAGAGTCTCTTTTTAATCCAGAATGGTAATGGAGTTCTGTCACAATTTTATTTTAGTGTTTGAAAAAAAAATTGACTCCAATCAACTTCATATGTCAAAATCATATCCAAAGTTCTTGAGACTTTTCAAATGCAGCTCATAAAAATCAGCTTATGCTACCATTATTCTACCAGGAAACATCTTTGTCCAATAATACAAGTTCATAAGGTTCATTTTATGACTTCCAGGTTATCAGAACTGACAGTTTTACCAGGCCGTTCACGATCTCATAACAAAGTGCACCATTTGTTTGTTCTCCTGTCATAGTTTCATTGCTGTCTGTCACTCTTACTCAAAGCCAATATCATGTAATTTTAGCTTTTGACGTATTAGCAGCCCCATTCTGGAGCTGTGATTTAGTCATATTTTGGCTACAGTAATGCCACAGAGATAAAAACCAAAAATAGCGGGGCCTTTCAATTACTATCTTTTATGTTTCCTGGTAATGTATCTGCTCGTTATCTGGGGCACGGCATTCTCAGGCACAGAACAGACGTGTGAAGTCTCACGCCACAATGAACAGTTACTTTGCCTGCACTTCCTCTGCCCAGTCTCCAGTCATTGACATCAGAAGCAAGACACCTAATCTGGGATGCATATTTCATTCCCTGGATGGGAAGCAAGCACAGCTCCTCCTCGTAAATGCATAAATGCATAAACCTTTGCAAGGAGAGAGCGAGAAATAAGAATAAAAGCATAAACTTCAGAAAGAACTGATGAATCCACAATTGTTGTGAAAGAAATTTACAGACATGGACAAGGAAAAAAACTATGTTATGAGAAGAAACATGATGAGTTTTAAAAATATAATGGTCTTGTACATCATACAGCTAAGAAAGCATGTAGATTGTTTTCCAAACACAAGATTTAAAAGTAAATTTAACCATATTCAGAGGACAATGTTTTCTGTAAGTTTTAAAAGCATTTTAAATTTGTTTAATTTTTAAAGATAGTACAACGTTATTAAAACAGAAAAATTACAGATATACAGAATTTCACTAAACAATATGAATTTCACAGTCTTTGTTGTAATGCAGTGTTGTCTTCAAATTAGTTGTTCATATTACCAGATATATGAATGCAAAATTGGAATAATAAAGAACAAAAACAGAAATAAATCCAGAAGGAAAAATAATTGAAAAAAAACAAGGCAAAACAAATCTTGAAGTCAAAAAGTTACAGTCTGAACAACATAAATAACTTATGTTGACAAAAAGCAAGTAAAATAGAAAATTGGACACATTTGGAAATTAAAATATAATGATGTAGATAACTTATATCAAAGAGAAAATGGCAATGGAAATTATGCTTTTGAGAAATAATCAACTGTAAGAACACATATCAGAGTCCATCACTGTAGCCCGAGAACTTCTCAGAGACAACTGTATCTCTGAAATCACAAATGTATTGTTTAGAGAACAAGAGACACTGAAAAACTCTTTTAACTTGGGAAGCTATAATAAGAAAAACTGAATTAACCCAAATAAAAATAAAAAGGAGACATTAAGGATATGAGCCAGATCTTAATGAAACAGCGGAGTATATTTAGCCATATACTTAAACCTGTATTGTATGGTGTTTAGTACAATGTGTGAAGTCTAAATTAAATGAAAATGTAATACAAAAGTGTGAATTCCTTAAATGTGCTCAAATGCATTAAACAATAAGAGCATAAGGAAAAGCAGAGATATCTAATTCATACTTTTGAGTTAACATAAGACCAAATTTGAAAATATATTTTAAAAAATTTATATGCAAACATATTAACCAAGATCAAGCACACATGCATATATAAATGTAAATAAGATCATGAATGAGAATTTAACTCAGCACATACAAAGAGTACTCGAATATTAGAGTTAAGTCTAAGTTTCTGTAACATGCGTGTTCATTTAAATAAATGTCAAAACATTATTTATAGAATTTTTAAATAATGTTTGATTGACATTGACATTAACCTTTCCAATATATATAGAAGCATGTACACATATAAAGACACACACACATACATATACCACAATTAAGGAATAGGAAGAAAATTTACAGTTGAAGAGCATTTGACAGAAGACCGAGTGAACTCAATCACAGTAAAACATTAAAACTACTCTCAAAAAATCATAAACAAAACAAGTGTGCGGAGCTCAGGAGCTAGCTCAATGGAATAAGTGCTTTCCTGACAAGTGCAAGGTTCTGAGTTCAATCCCTGCTACTACCAAACCAAGAAAAAAAAAAAAAAAACCAAAAGACAGGTAGGCTTCCTATAATATCTACAGTTTAGAAAAGTTGCAAACTATGATTTCATCAAAAATACAAGAAAAATATACAATACCCATTTAATTTCACAAAATGAGCATAACTAAATGAAAGAAATTATAAAATTTTAATAAAGAAATAATTTCTAAAAATGAAATTATTTCTAAAAACACAATTCTATAATGATATCACATTGTCAAAAATCATGGAATCATGGAATCATTGAAGTGCAGTCTCAAATAAAATTCTGAAAGAATAATTTCTATGTTTTCCAAGATAAAAATAAAATGATCTGTGATATACAAACATGATAATAGCAAGAAATTTTAAAAGAATAATAGGGCTGGGGAGATAGCTCAGTGGAATAAGTGCTTGTCTGGAAAGCACAAGGTCCTGAGTTCGATCCCTGGTACCACAAAACAAAAGGAAGAATAATGACGAAAATCTCATTGCATTTGCTTAAAAGCAGGACATAAATCATACTGTTGTAACTTGGACATTTTCAAGGGGAACAATTCAATACAGAACACACATTTCAGAAGATTATTTATAATAGCCGCCCAACAGGGCAGGAAGTCTGTTGATACACCAGAGATCCAGGCATCCTGCTGAGAGCCCGGATCCTACAATACATTCCTGCCTGACAGTGCCTCCCGCAAGTCCATCTGGAGGCCTAGAGTCTGTGACCATATATCATGTAGCCCTGCCTCACAGATCTGTGCTGGGAAGGCCCAAAAGTCAATGGTGGAAGCTAGAGGGCCAGGCTACCCCAAAGTGAACTGGAGCTATTCTCAGTGATAACCAGGTACTGAGCTCCTCCTTTGAGACCAGCCAACTTCATCAGGAAAACCAGCATGACAAGGTCACTCAGCAGAATCACCCAAGAGAACCGACAGCTTCCAAACTGTACTAGCTCCCAGCAGCTTCCCAACAGCTGCCACATAGCATCCCTAAGAGCACAGATTCTTCTTCTTCAGGTCTGCCTCCTACGTTGCCAGCAGTAATCCTCAGGTGGGCCTCCCTCACCCAGCACCAAGCTAGCTCCGCTCAGTGGGTGTTGCAAGGTGACTACCAGTTGTCATTCCATCACACATATTGATCCAAATAAAATAAATAGAAATTCAAATATTCAGGTTTAAAAAATATAATATAGAATATAATAAAAAAGAAAGAGCCTTTGCCTTTCCAAATTGTTGAAATTGCTATGGTGAAATTCATTTTTTCTGGGAATCAACGCTTCTGATGGTGGCTATTGGTGAAATATGCACAAAAGGTACAGAAAAAAATTACTCATGTAATTCAGCTAAATATGTAAGATGAAACTCTTATTATTTCATAGAAAATTAAACAGGTAAGTTTGAATAGAAAATTCTATACTCACATTTTTTAGTATGAAATACTTTAACAGGCATATAAAAGGAAATTATAAAAATACATATAAAAATGTTAATAGATATAGTTTGGAAATTTTGTAATCATATCAATTGAGATATGTTTTTTGAAAGTTAGAAATGAGGAAGGGAATATGTGTAGATACTTCGTTATTGTATATCTTCTACCTTTTAAGTGGTCAGAGAGAGAATTTCAAACAATTTCTTTAAGACTTGTAAAATTTTTAGATATTAATAATATTCAGAGTTGAGAAGGTTTGGGGCGGTCAATACAGTCATGTAATATTAGTTAAAATAGCCTTCCCACTGAATACAATTCAGTTACAATTGCTAAATCCAGAAATTCTTTTTCTAGTTTTCCTTACAGATAAAGAAAGAAACATATTTCATGCAAAGAGCCATAAAGAAAAATGTTCTTTGTGGCATGGATTTCTTTAGTGAAAAATGTGAAACAAAGAGAATGCTTGTCATTTGCAGATGGGTTAAATAAATAATGGTATATTAACAAATAAATAACATGTTGTCATTAAAATTAATGAGAAAGATCTATAAATACTAACCTCAAAACACATCTGATTCATTGCGAACTGTAAAAAGCAAGTTGCAGATAAGTATGGATAGCATGACCCGTTTCTCAGTGATGCCAGACACAGGGCAATGCATGAGCTTGTGTGTGTATTTGTGAGGTTATGTATAGAATAGGTCTGCTAGAGTGACAGTAAGAGTCATGGGGGGTTCATTTCTTACATTCTTAGTTGAAATTTATTTTCACTTTCAGCATTTTCCAATTACAAAAGTTATACTTGTGAGTGTGCCCAGCAAGGTCAAGGCGTTTCTTTCCTGTGTTTTCAGGATGCTGTGAGTTCGTTATAATACAAATACAGTAGCTTCATTTGTTATTTGATAAACTATGTTAGCAAAGCCTAAGATAACCTATGAGAGATGGACAAAGCGATTATATAAACGTGTCCCTTTGGAGTCCTTCTAAGAAGTGATCATGGCACTGTATTTACCAGGTAATTCAATTATTTTTAAAAAGTGGACATATTACAAGTGAAATATTTAAGTGAAAATGCAAAAGGGAAAAAAAGTTGATCTTTTTTTTAATCAGTCACTTTGTTGAATTAAATAAAATTGCTTCCGTGCTGTTATCTTTTTTTTTTTTTTTTTTTTTTGGCTTCAATATATGATTCCTTGAAATTGATGATTTTTCTATCATTGAAAATCCCTTAGATATCTTTTTAAGTTTCATGCTGTCTGTCACATTAACCATCTTCCTCAGAATCTGAAAGGAAGTTTCTGACCGATATTTAAAAAGATGACACACAAACAGTGCTTAAATTACTGTGTATTTCAGGAGAAACCTTTTCAGTAAGCTGAAAGACTAAATGGACATTGACTCACTAGTTTTACCAAATTTCTGTTATCATCCCAGGTATAATTAGTAGAGCAGAGCAAGCCACATGGAGGTTTTTCCCTGAGCTGGAGATTTTCATTCTGTTCAGATGAAATCTGACAGTTTGCTCTACTCAGAATTAATCAAAATGCACTGCCTTTTCCCTCCTGGTCAACAGTGCCTTCACCTGGGTGTGAGCCCTTGACTCTTCGGCAGAGATCTCTCAGAAATCCTAATTCTCTTTCTGTTTTGAGCTAGGATCCAATCTCAGCACCTCTCTTACCACACATTTCAGGGTGATTACTTGGACTTAGAAGGAAAGAGTGAATTAATTCACCATTTTTGTAGTCCATAAGCATTACTTTTATTTCCCTACCCCACTATCACTTTAAACAAAATCATGCATGTCCTGCTAATCTGTTCCATGTTTTCACTTTAATGTGTTCCTTTTCTACCTGGTTCCATTCAAATGCTTGCCTCTTACAAGGTTAAAGAGTTTTCTTTTTTATTTTGCCCAGATTCTGAGAAAAATGGTACAGTGACCTTCATCTTCTCTGAAAGCTTCCTTTAGCTCTTCTCACAACTAATAAGGAGGAGATAACATCAGTAATTTCATTTATTCCTGAATTTATAAATACCTGGTTCTTATGGAGTATGCTCCACACAACACAATAGTTAATAGCAACAATTACTGGTATACTGAGGTTTTAATGATTCTTATGTACATGTTAAAGACATTACTCAGGATTATAGCAATAAGTGCCTTTGAAGACTTTTTTTAAAGAAAGAATGCGCTGGAGCAAAATTTCAAAAACTATTCATCAGAATTACAAAAGTACAGATGACATTTCAGAACTTCATTTTTAAAAATATCACTTGTAGACATGGTAAAATACATGCTATCTATTCCAATGGGATTTAAGATTCAAATTAAATTACAAAATGTTACCTTATAAATTTTACAACAAAAATTACTTCAGCTTCTTGCCAGTGAGCAAAAGCCTCTTAATTCTCCTAGTCTGGAGCATGAAAATGGAAGAGTGGATTTTCTTGGTGAAGATCTAAATAGTATAATCTAATTCCCCCTATAAAATACGTTATCCTATTTATGACAAAGATATCCTACTGTTCATGTAGTCCAACAGAGAATAGAAAGAAATTCCACTCATGAAGGCTTATAATTTTGGAGAAAGAATATAAATGTTAAAAAGGGGCAAAGGGGATAGCTCAGTAGAATAAGCATGTGGCTGGCAAGGACAAAGTCCTGAGTTCAATCTCCAGTGCCATCAAAAATAAATAAATAAATAAATATGCATAGTTCACAGCTTTTAAACATCTTATTAATGAACTTATACACCATCACTAAACTACTTGTAATTCATTGTTAAACTTGAGCTTTTTTATTATATTTTAATATGTTAAAAGGAGTAGTTTTCTTCTGATGTTAATTTGTTCCAAAAAGGACATTGTCAATATCTAACCACAATTTCTACAAGTTAAAAATGTGAATCTTACATAACTAAAAACTAAACCCATGGAAAGTGTGAATTCAGTTCATTAATAAGGAAATGCCAAGACAGTAACACAAGCCCAGAAGATTTGAGAAAAAGAAAAGCATGTGGTCAATGCAGAGAGTCACATGCTATAAATGTGCTAAGTGAAAGGCAAAACTGGTCAGCACGGTACGGGACGATACTAATTGAAACACTGTCAAATTTTACGTACGAAGGAAAAGGCTGGCAGAAATACAGGACAAATGTGCAAATTAGCTCAAAATTTGATAAAATTCAGCAGCTTCTCACATTGTCTAATTAAGGCAGTCTTCCAAGGAATACGTAATTCTCAGAAAACAATGTTAGGAAACCCTCTAAGCACAACCCTGAGACCTGGGCAGCCACACTGCCTTCTTTCTAGATGTAAGCATTTTTCAAAACAACATGTAATGGGCTGAAGAGATGGTTCAGTGGAATAAGCACTTCCCTGGCAAGCTCGAGGGCCTGAGTTCAATTCCCGGTTCTGCTAAAAAAAAAAAAAGACCATAACATAAATTTTATAGATTTCCTCATTTGTACCTCACTTTGCTAGCATTTTCATTTGCCCTTTTATTTGGGGTAATCACAAATGAATTCTCTCTCTTTGCAAAAAAACATTGCTCAATGTAATACGTGTTTTGCATTCATCCTCATAACAATTATTCCGTTCGTCAAAGAGCATTCAACAAGGCACTAAGTGTACAGAAGCACAGTTGGCTCATCTTGGCTCCTCCCATCAAAGAAAGACTGCAATGCACCATGTTTGTATCTTCAGGATAGCACCAATAAATTGTAAGGTTTTTACATCATGAACCAAAGGCTTAATAATATTTATGTGGTACACGATTCTTCTCCTTTTCATCTTCAAAATAATGTATAACTGGATGAAGATGTTCTTTATCTAATCATACAGCTGAAACTGCTGCTATCTCTCATGATGCAGACCTACAGCAAGAAAGAGAGCTGCTCACAGCCCTCCACATGTACCCTGTTTATGTAAATAAACACGTCAAACTCTGCGGTCATCTATGATTCCACCCGTCCTTGTCCTCTGGACCCTCAATGAGATTGAATAAACTTGCTACGGATTTAGCATTTCCATGTTTTGTTTTGTTTTTAAGTGAAGAAGGCAACTGAACCCAATAACAAGTAACATCCAGGTTGGTTGTGCAAGCCGGAATCTTTCTAAGCTGCCTTCCAAAGGAGCAGAGAAGGCTGAGATCCAGCACACAGATTCCCACCTGGGTTTCATGCCTGTGTACAGGTGCCCTGTTAAAGTTCACAAAAATGTCAATCGTGGCTGCATGTCATCTGTGATGCACTGATCAAGGCAAAAGGAGACACATTCTATGTAAATGTAACAAAATTTCGCTGAAGGCATCGCAATATTATGTACACATTGACATCCAGATGTTGTAGGGCATGCTGCTATATTGCAAAAGCTAGATCAACTAAGCAAACATAGGACAGGATATAAACAGGGGACTTAGAAATTAGAGATTTTCCACATTCAAGAATAATGAAATTAATGGCTAAAATTTATTAAGAGCACACTATGTCACGGAAACTGAAATATGCTTTTATAAGCATCATCTCAATATTTTGTTGAGTAATAGACTCTCCATATGTCATAACTGACTTTGGCTTTGCATAACTGAATTTATTGTCCAGAAATTAAAAAAAAATACCATATTAATAATCTAGAAGCAAACAGCAGAACCTGGACTTTGAATCTTCATTCCTCATGACATGTTGAGAATTGTTTTATTTTTAATTTCGGCTGAAGAATCTCTGTATGGAACTTGTTAAGAATATAACCCAGCTGCTGCTCTTTCTCTTTCAGTGTGACCCCAAGCAGGGAATGTTTCACATGGTTTTAAGTTTCTGAGTGGCAGTTTAGCACAGCTGTGATATCAAATGTGGTACCACCTGGCCTCGTCACTGTGACAATATGTCCTCTGTCCTGCACAAGGAACAGATGGATTGGGTATCAGCCTGATGTCATAATCTGTTAAGTCTCTAATGCGGAGCATTACCCACCCATTTAGGATTCATCTCATCTCCTCTGATGGCATGCTGTACCTTAAATGGAGAGATGACATTATCATTATATGCCACTATCACTACTCATATGGGATCTTAGTTCGCATTACTTACGGATAATTATATGGTGCTCTAATTCATTTGGTGAACTGTCACTCCACTATGGAAGTACTTATGTGGAATTTTAAAAATTACTATGTCATTCATAAGGCGGATGACTCTTCTTAAACATTTATTTCATTCTATTTTTAAAATTCAAATTCTGAGTATCGACTTTTTTAAATGTGTGTTGCTCTTTCTTTGGAGCACTTAATTGATTCTCAATAATTGCATAATTGAAATTATTTTGTATTTGCAGCTAGGTTCTCCCTTAATATGCATCATAAAAATTATCAGTAACATATGCTTCTATAATATCCATAGTCAACATTTAAAAAGACATATGATTAGTGGCAATTAATTCATCAAGCATGCATTGACTTGGAAGTATAAAGCAAAATGTTCGGCAATGGAAATACAGAGATGAAATAGAAGTTATCTTAGCCTTCAACAGGCTTTCTATCTCTCCCAGTTTATCTTTCTTCCATTGCCCTTGGGAGAAAACAACCATTTGAGCTCATGCAAACAGCAATTCTTCAATATAGTAAGTCCATCTGTTGATTTGGCTAATGCCCCTCCCAATCCCCCCTTTCATTCTCTATGAAGCTAGGAAAACTGCTACTGATTTGTCAATCTCCTTGTCCCAGGGCCAGCCAGGTAAATGCAGCAGAATCCTGGTAGCATTCATAGTAGAAGTATGCTAAGAAGTTGTGAGAAAGACATACTTGTTTGATAAATAGGAGAGAAAATTTATTATCATTCCAGCATCCCTTCTCCCATCCTTGCATGTACATAGGCTGCCATGCATACAGCAGCAAGTAATAACAGGTACTTATTAAGGGACAGGGACATACAGCACATGCCTGGTAAGTGCAAGGACTTGTGTTCAATTCCTCATACCAAAAAATAAAAAAGTAAAAATATTGGCAAAGCACAACTTTGGAGTGTGATATTATTGTTGAGCTTTTTTACAGCTTACAAATGCTTTCATATAAGCTCTAGCTGAATAAAAAGAAATGTTTGATAATATATTGTGATGACGTTTTTTCTTTTTTTTTTTTTTTTGGTGGGGGGTCTCACTATGCATTCAGCCCACATTCATAGTGATCTTCCTGCTTTTTGCTTCCCATGTGCTGGGATTAAGGCATGCCCCACCATGCCCAGATTGTATCCGGGGCTCAGCGCAACTGCAGGCAGGGCCAGTGTGGCACGGGGAACCAGGGAATGAACCCTGGTCCCTGAGCTTACCTAAGCAAGCACTTAGTCTCTGAGCTATGCTGCTAGACCTGCCATTTATTATTTGTAATTAAAAGTAGTCAATATTTGGACCAGCCAGACAGTTCAGCAGACTAAACCACCTGCTTTGACAGGCTGAGGGACTGGGATTCCATGTAAGGGATGCTATGCGAGTCCCGCCCTCGGGAGACACTGAGATAGGGATTGAGACTGGGCATGGTGGCACAATCTGGTAATCCCAGCACTTGAGAGGCTGAAAGCAGGAAGATCATTAAAAGTCTGCTCTGTGTAGTGAGACCTTGTAGACCCTGTACTAAACACATAAAAAAGTAGTCAATATGACAATGAAACCAACAGAAATCAGTTTCATAAAGATATCACGAAATTTTTATTTACATATAATTCATTACATTATTATTATTGTTATTATTATTATATGGAATCTCTATATAGTTGAGACTTGCCTTGAAATCACTGTGTACCCCAGGCTGGCTTTAAACTCATGGAGATCCTCCTGCTTCTGCCTACCCAGGCATGAGATTATAGTCATCTGCCACCTTGCCAACTTCTTTTAGAAACTACACTGACTTTCTAAACATAGACGAGAAAGTGTAAAACATTAATAAAATAGTTTAAGTTTGTTTAGAATGGTAGTCAGCATAAATATGTGACAAAATAATTTTTCTCAAATTGCAAGTGTAAAATTAAGTATAAGTACAACTCTTTAAATCGTTAACTGTGGAAGGTACCTATTGCATACAATCAATTTTTTAAATGAAAATTGGATTTTTTCACAATACCAAGCTAATCTCAAGATATTAGTAATTATTCATGAGTAATATTTATTTTATCTTATTTTATTCATTTTGAATTAAAAAAATTCTTCCACAAAAAAAATGCTTTGTACGTTTATTGGATCATTCTTTTATTCAATATGCCTTCTATGCTTTTTCTTTTCTTTCTTTCTTTGTTTTCTGGTTCAGCCCACCCTGATGGTGGGGCTGGCGTGGAATGTGGTACTGAGGATTGAACAGTGGTCCCTTTAGCCTGCCTAAGCTTTCCTCAGCAGGTGCTTTAGACTGCTGAGCTATCCTAGCAGCCCCAGTGTGGTTGTTTTGAGAACACAGAACACATTGAAAAGGTAGATATGATCTCTTCCCTCAGGAAACTCCCTACTGAGTGAAGTAAAACAATCAATACAATTTTCTGGCAATTGACAAGCTACCACAAATGGGAACACCCACGAGCAGGGTAGAGAGTGCTGAGATTAGATGCCTCTGGATTCAACACACGGAATTTCTAGCTGCTAGAAAGTGTGGCTGTGGAAGGTGCTGGCCTTGGCCTTCCGAGCACGTAGGCTCTAGGAGTGTGGAGCTGCCACGAGCAGTAGTGAAGGGGTGGCAGTCTGGCTCCCGCGCATCCACTTGGGACCACATGGAAGGGCCAGGCCAGACAAGCGGCTCTTCATGGGTTGGACTGGAGGCTTAACTGGAACTGTTTTGAGGGTCAGTTTCTCTTTCCCCTCAATTTCGTTTGATTACTTTCCATTCAGATGATTCTCAAGAGAACATACTTAAACTAAGGCTCATCCATGTAACCAGTTCTCCCAAAATAAAATGCCTGGCTAACATTTTAAAGATGAATCAATGGCTCTGGAGAACATGGCAAACAAAGCACTTTTTTTTTCAAATATTGACAGACAAAGGAAAAAAAAACATTTTCAAAGACAGAGGTATGCTCAAGAATCTAGAGAATGGCAAAGATCTTAGCATGAAAGGTTTAGCTGAGGAAACCAGGTACACAGAGGAAATATCTATACATAGGTTTTCAGGTAAGGAAATATTTTACCACAGGAGAGAATGCAGAAATGGAGCGGCTGCTCACATGGTTCACATTCTTCCCTGGCTTTAATATTTACTCCTTTTTTTTTTTTTTTTTTTTTTTTTTTTTTTTTTTTTTTTTTTTTTTTTTTTTTTTTTTTTTTTTTTTTTTTTTTTTTTTTTTTTTTTGAGACAGGGTCTCACTATGCAGTTCAGGCTGGCCTTAAGCTCACCTTGTAGCTCAGGCTGGTCTGGAACTCACAACAATCCTCATGTCTCAGCTGGGATTACAGGCATGCGCCACCACGCCCGGCTATTTACTCCTTCTTTTCAGAAGAAAGTAAAATCTTCCTTACATCTACCAACTAGAGTTCTGCTGTAGATACCATTTCTTCTCATTGTGGTTCGAGCCAACACAGAAAATACACATATAAAATATTTTAGATAAGAACAATACATATATGAATGGGTATCAGTCAAGCTTACTAGTGTTCACAAAGCTACTGACAGATGACAGGGAGGCAGGCACAGAGTATGTATAGGATTGAGGTAAACAGTTTTGCAAGTGGGACAATCTGGAATATCTATTTCAGTTATACATATGACAAATGAAAAAAAGTCTACAATAAAGAGTCATTGTAAGCACCTATGCAGATGCAGGAATACATGCCAGAAGGCAAGACAACATGGACTGTTATGCTCAGAATTCAGAAATCATAACATGAGTCTTGTGTTGAGGGTTTTGCTTTATCTCATTCTTAACCATCCAGCAGAAAAGTATAAAAATTAGGTATATAAAATAAGGCCATAATAATAAGCTTAGCTTTAAATTGCTCTATTCAACCGCTTCTTCGCATAACCCACTACTATTGTGAACTGCTGGACTGTGTTGGATTGTTTCACTGAATTCAATCACCTCTAATTAAATGCCAATAGAATACCCATATTGACAGGACTAAACAAAAAAAAGGGAGGATACAAAGGAAGAATCTTCTGTCTTTGTATAAACAGTACAGTTAGGATAAATATGCAGCTACTTTCACATAATTCTATGAGAAGAAAGATTTGCACTAATAGTGTTTGGACGAATAGTGTCTCCTCCTTGTACTATGGATAACCACTAGGAAGATAACAATGTAAAAAGTATTAATTATTGAAACTATGCCTTAATTCAGCTTTAAAAAATGATAGGTATACAGCTACAGTCTCTTAAATCACTGATTAGAGGCATCTGCTCTAATAGTGTTTGTAGATAGAGTACCATGTATGCACCTTTTACAACAAAAAGCCACTATGAAAACATTGTGCAACATATTAATTGTTCAATCTGTCCTACTAATTTGATTTGAAACTGTCTCATTGCTATTTGTTCTTCAATAAAATAAAAAAGAAAGTAAATAAATAAATAAATAAATAAATAAATAAATAAATAAAATGAGAAAGCTTGGGGAGTCTTCACAGCTGTCATTGGCTTGCATAATATCCTCCTTGGATATCACAGAGGTGGAAGACGCCTCCTTACCCTTATTCCTTGAATAGAGATTTAACAGCCAAAGCATTCACTGAGACAGTACCATGGCTAGTGACTTTCAGAATCAAGGCTCAACTATCAGTCTTCTAATTATGCTTCCTGAACCACGGACACATTATGGGTCTAAGAGTAATTTTCCATGATCTGATTGTAATACGCCAGAAGTAGCAAAGGAATGTGTGATTCTGTAACTGAGATTTTTTTTCACATTCCATACATGTCCATGAATATAAAATATTGTTGATGCATAGAGTATGAGTAGATAAACAGGGAGAAAATAAAAAGGAGGAAAGAAAAATAGTGTAGAACACAGGATGATTAAACATTTCAACATTTCAGTAATTTTTATACAATCTGTTTGATTTTATGACTAATATTCAAATATTTATGCTTTGTTTATTCACATTTTAGCAATTGTTAACATCCTAGTATATATTAGGAATAGACTAAGATCTAGGCTTACAAAACATTATAAAGGCATAACTTCAGAAAGTGAAAATGTAGATGAAAATAAGGTTTATTTTATTTTTAAGTTTGAAAAGTCCCTTACACTAATTGGAATGGCTGGGATGAGAGGAGAGGCCTCATGGGTGAGAACTATTAGACCAGGGACACATTGTAAATCCGTTGTGTATACAGCTCACAAATGAAGAAATAAAAGATATTTCACATTCAGCACAGAATTAACAGAAAAGTCAATGAAAACCTCCATTCCAAATGTGAGAGGTTAGAACATATAAGATTTTATATTTCCCCAGACTAGATGGTATGGAAAAAGAAAGGGCAGATTTTCTAAATCTTTTTGAAGTATACAATGTCATGGAGAAGAGAAAACTAGGTTTTTGTTTTTGTTTTTTTTCCATTTATTTTTATTTTATTAAAATACAAATGTCAATCAGACAGTTTCAAAACACCTTAACCATACAGAGTTGATGAATTAATACATAGCAAACTGTTTTCATAACGTTTTGGTATTGTACAAGGTGCATACATGATATTATATTTATAGGTTTTTTATAGGTGAAATTATATCAAAAATTCAATAATTATTTACCTAGTGGATGACCATAGCACTAAAAGCCGACATAATATCCTGTCCAACCACCATTAGTGCAAATCTTGCCTATCATAGAATTATGTAGAAGCACAGCGTTATCTATCCCAACTGTACTGTCTATACACACACATCATGATTTTTTCTTTCTACAACCCTTCCTTTGTCTACACCTGTCAAAAGTGGGCACTCCATTGACATTCAACTACCTTAGGTGCTTGAACTCGACACCACAATCCAACACAGTCCAGCATTCTGCA
>PVKA01006915.1:0-15091 GCA_004027165.1 Ctenomys sociabilis
CAGGGATGCAAGGATGGTTCAATATTCGAAAATCTATAAATGTAATACACTATATTAATAGACTGAAATCTAAAAACCACATGATCATCTCAATTGATGCAGAGAAAGCCTTTGACAAAGTCCAACACTCATTCATGTTCAAGGTCCTACAGAAAATTGGAATAGATGGACTCTATCTTAACTTCATAAAAGCCATCTAAGACAATCCAAAAGCTCATATAATCCTAAATGGGGAAAAACTGAAATCTTCTACTCTTAAATCAGGTACAAGACAAGGATGTCCTCTATCGCCCCTCCTACTCAATATAGTCTTGGAATCCTTAGCAACAGCCATTAGAAAACAGGGAGAAATGAAGGGAATAAGAATAGGTAAAGAAGTTAAATTATCACTATTTGCAGACGACATGATACTTTACTTGGAAGACCCCAAAAATTCCACCAAGAAACTACTAGAACTGATACACAAATTCAGTAGCATAGCAGGATACAAAATCAATACGCAAATGTCAATACCACTTCTCTACACAGATAACAAGCACACAGAAAGGGAAACAATAGAAACATTACCTTTTAAAATAGCACCACACAAAATGAAATACCTTGGGATTCACTTAACCAAGGAGGTCAAAGATCTTTTCATGGAAAATTACAACACCCTAAGAAAAGAGATTATAGAGGATTTCAGAAAATGGAAAGATATTCCATGATCCTGGATAGGAAGAACGAACATCGTGAAGATGGCCATACTCCCAAAATTGCTGTACAGATTTAATGCAATCCTTATCAAACTGCTACCAACATACCTCCCAGACATAGAGAAATCATTCCTAAAATTTATTTGGAACCACAAACGACCTAGAATAGCAAAGGCAATCTTGGCCAATAAAGACAAGGCAGGAGGCATCACAATTCCTGACTTGAATTTACACTAAAAAGCCACTGTGATAAAATCAACATGGTATTGGCAACAAAATAGACCTGAGGATCAGTGGAATAGATGAGAAGTCCCAGAGGCATCTACAGTCACACTCAGCCATCTTATCTTCGACAAAGGGGCTAAACAAGCTCACTGGAAGAAAGATAGCCTCTTTAGCAAATGGTGCTAGAAACCACAGCTTTCTACATTCTGAAAACTAAAACTTGACCCAGCTCTATCACCATGCTTAAAGATATATACATTTAAAACCGAAACAGTCAATCTCCTGGAAGAGAAAGTAGGAGGAACTCTTGAAGACATAAGGGTAGGTAAAGAGTTCATGAACAAACATATATTCGCACAGGAAGCAGTTGAAAGAATCAACAACTGGGATCAACTCTTCTTAAGGAGCTTCTGTGTGTCAAAAGAAATTGTCAACAGAGTGAAAAGACAACCCACAAATTTTGAAAAAATCCTAACTAATAAGTAATCAGATAGAGGTCTGCTGTCTAGAATCTATAAAGAACTAAAATATAACAGGGCCCTCAAATTTAAACATCAAATTCAGAAATGGGCATATAGGATGAATACACACTTCTCAGAGGATGAAATTAAAGAAGTGAATAAATATATGAAAAAATGCTCCACATCGCTAGTCATCTGTGAAATGCAAATAAAAATAACACTGAGATACCATCTCACTCCAGAAAGAATGGCTACCATAAGGAAATCAACCAACAACAAATGTTGGAGAGGTTGTGGGGAAAAGGGAATACTTCTCCACTGCTGGTGGGAGTGTAGACTGGTACAACCATTGTGAAGGTCAGTGTGGAGACTCCTCAAAACAGTAGGACTAGAAATCCCATTCAAGCTGGCTATCCCCCTACTGGGAATTTTCCCAAAGGATCTGGAAACATTGTATCATAGTGATATATGTGTACCTATGTTTATAGCAGCCCAATGTATGATAGCAAAATCTTGGAAACAACCAAGATGTCCATCACATGAGGACAAAGGTGTGGCATTTCTAGATAATGGAGTATTACTCAGCTATTGAGAATGATAAGTTTGAAGCATTTATACTGAAGTGGATGCCACTTGAACATATACTCATAAGTGAAATAAAGCAGACACACATGTGTAAATATTGTATAGTCTCCCTCGTATAGGAAACGAAAAGCAGAAATACAAATGGAAACATACAACAACAACTAAAATCAATTGAGTCAGATAAGGAAAAGTGAATGGCATATGCTGCAGGATACTAATCTTGCAGGTCAGTGAGGGGACTTCACTGACCTCATAAGAAACATAAAGTACTTGTGTTGGTATATAAGTCTTGCTCTATCTAGATCTTAACCATCCAGCAGAAAAGTATAAAAATGAAGGATACTAATAAGCTTTTCTTCTGGATGGGTAACAACCTAAGTTCACAGATCAAAGTTGGAGAAATAGAAGAGTCACAAGGCCAGCCAACATTTTCGCCCTAGCCTTTCAAGGTGAGTGAAGACTCAGGACATAGGAGAACCTGTACTGCAACATCATGAAACTCAGTTGAGTTCCAAATTTTCTGAACAAGGAGATTATAGAGCCACAGAGGAAAGAGATCGAATTTCTATAGTGTGCCTGGGGAGAGTGACATGAAGAGAAAACTTTCTCTCAGGCTCTCATGGAGAGCAAACTGGTCAAGCATTGGCTGTGACTCATCCACATGGATGACACAGACAAAGGATCTACAGAATAAGGTACAAGATTACAAGATAAACCCTGAGGGGACTTCACTGACCTCATAAGAAACATGAAGTACTTGTGTTGGTATATAAGTCTTGCTCTATCTAGGTCTTAACCATCCAGCAGAAAAGTATAAAAATGAAGTATACATCACAGGGCCATAATAATAAGTTGAGCTGTAAATGGCTATGGTTGACAACTTCTTCGGATAACTCACTATTGTTGTGGAATGCTGTACTGTGTTGGATTGTGTTGTCGAGTTCAAGCACCTAAGTTAGTTAAATGGCAATGGAGTGCCCATCTCTGACAGGCGTAGACAAAGGAAGGGGTATAGAAAGGAAGAATCATGGTGTGTGTGTATAGACAGTATAGTTAGGATAGAGAACGCTCTGCTTCTACATAATTCTATGAGAGGCAAGATTTGCACTAATGGTGGTTGGACAGGATATTATGTCGGCTTCTAGTACTATGGACAACTACTAAGAAAATAACAAGGTAGAAAGTATTAATTATTGAATCTTTGATGTAATTCAGGTATAAAAAATAAGATACGCAAACAGCTACACTCTCTTAATTTACTGATAAGAGACATATGGTATAATAATGTCTGTAAGTATAATATCATGTGCACCTTGTATGATACCAAAACATTATGAAAACAGTTTGCAATGTATTAATTTATCAAATCCATCTTGTCAAGGTATCTTAAAACTGTCTCATTGATATTTGTACTTCAATAAAACAAAAATTAATAATAAAAAAAAAAAAGGAGAGTGCAGCAGATCCGAGCCCACGCTAGAGACCTAAGCAATTCAGCCGGGACCTGCAGCCCACAGCAGCGTCCTCCATGGGTCCAGCTAGGGACTGGAGCCCATGGCAGTGTCCTGCATGTGTCTCTCTTGAGGCTTGGCACCCACAGCAGTGTCCTGAATGTATATAGTTGGAGGCCTGTGCTCATGCTAGTGTCCTTCACAGGTCCAGCTGGGGCCTGGAACCCACAGTAGTGTCCTGCATGGGTCCAGCTGGAGGCCTAGAGCCCTCGCAATGTCTCATGGAAGTCTGTACCAAGGATCTGTGCTGGGAAGGCCCAAAGGTAGCTAGAAAGCCTGTGCCAGCAGGATGAAGGATCTGTGCCAGCAGGCTGAGGGATCTGCACTGGAGCTGGGAAGTGATGCTCAAAGTAAAAAGCAGAGCTCACCCCAGAAAACCTGGGTGAGCCTTCCTTAGTGACAGTGAGGCCCTGAGCTCTTCCTCTGATGAGATTAGCTGAGTTCATACCAGGAAGAGCGCTGTGACAAGCTCCTCCGGGAAATCACCCGCACCCCATCTTCCCTGCCAGTCCTCCTCTGATGTGCTTGGTAAAAACCTTTGGCTGGGCCTTCCACTGTATCAGTTCAGCTGGGCGTTACAAGTTGACAAGTAGTTATTGAACTATAATACTCTTTCCACGCTTCGTCCTTTGTTCAGGAAGCCAAGAATCTGAAAAATGTTCCCCTGAAAAGGCTCCCATTCAGTGACAATCCTATTTGACTCTTGGCTATACTAGTAAGTAGTGGGAAGGAGAGGGAAAGTATTACTGTAGCATTAAATTTTCTATCACTATGATAAAATACCTGGGAGCTGGGTACTTCATACACAAAATGGTTCATTGAGGATAGTTTTGGAGGCCCAGGAGCATGCATCAGTATCTGCTTGGCTGTGGTGGGGACCTCCAGGCTATAGCACGACATGGCAGACAGTGTCCAGGTGGGAGGGAACAGGTGCACAGTAAGGCAGGAAGCAGAGCCAGGGGCTGGGCTCGCTTCTTCTCAACAATCCACTGACTGACTCCCAGCGCTCTGACTCCGTTCCTGAGCGGAGCCCTCTCCTTCCAGGAGGTTCTCTCTGTAAAAGGCTGCCCCACCTCAGCCCGCCATGCCGCCGTCCTGGGGGCAGAGCTTTGGACTCATGAGGGATGCGCTCAAGCCTCGTCCAAGCTGCCGGCAGACTCAGCATCTCAATTAGTGCACCATGGTCTGAAGCGATGGAGGCAGGTGGAGTCTCCACGCACCTCTGTAAAACTCCCCCCAGACTGATTTCTGGGATGAAATGGAGGAACTGGGACCCCACTCACTCTGGTGGGAGGCAAAGAGGCCCATGAAATGTCAGTCTCCTCTCCTGCCAGGCTCTGGCACAGCTCAGAAACAAGTCAAAGCATGAAGCAAAGGAGAGCGCAAGAGGCTGCTTTCGTGACCAAGGAAGGCTGTGCCCTTCACCAGGCGACCTCCAAGTACTACACTCAAGGCTCCGGGTGCCTCCATGAGTGAGGTTAACGAGCAACTCACCGGGCACCGCGGGTGTCCTTGGTCCTGCTGACGTCAGTCTGTCAGCTTTTTGTAACTGTAGTAAAGTACCTGAGAGACTCAATTTGAAAACAAGATCTGTTGGCTTACAGCTTGGGACAAGGGACCACAGTGCCCTTTGAGCACACACCCCAGTGCCTTTCACCTCCTGTGTGTCCTCGCCTGTGTGTGTGTGTGTGTGCAGTATTGGAGGTAGAACACAAGTCCTTTGCACTTCCTTGGTCCTGTCTCATTTTTTATTTTGTGACAGAGTTTTGCTAAGTTGCTGAAACTGTCCAGGCTGGGCTTCAACTTGTGATCCTCCTGCTTCAGCCTCCCAGAGTGCTAGGATTACAGGTGTGCCTCACCATGTCTGGCTCAGTCCCTGCCTCCTAAAGCTTCCATATCTACTGACAGTGCATAGGCTGGTGACTGACTGAGCTCTGAACCAGGGCCTTCGGGGGATGTTGGGGATCCAAAGGGTCACACTGCAGTCAAAGCCCCAGGCCTCTTGGTGAGATGTTGCCTCTGGCAGGCAAAGGCCTGTTCTATCTGTGATGTCAGCTCTTACTCCTGAGTTTCTGATGGGGAAACTGAGGCAAGGGAGTGTAGCACCTGCCTCAAGATCTAAGACGCGACCAAAGGCTGTGCTGGCCTTCACCCACACCTCACATTTGCCGAGGGTCAAGTGTAAGAACAGGCAGTGGAGGGGTGGGACTTGGTTCCATCCGGGCCCAGCTCAAGGCTGTCATAGCATATTAAAGATGGTCAGGGATCTAATAACAAAGCAACAGTTAAAACAGGAAGTAGGAAAGAGAAGGAAAAGAAAAAGAAAGAGGAGGAAGCCAAATGACAACCAGAGAAGAAAGGCTGAAGGGGAAAGCCCACTTCTGATGGAGTGGAGGGTGGCATGCATGCTGCACATGGCCACCAGTGCCTTAGGAGGCAGAGGACAGCCCCGCTTGCCCTTTCCTTTGGAGCCAGAGCTGAGGCAGAGGAAGGAGCAAGATAAGCAGGGATGATGACACCACATTTTGGGCCAGTGAGGTAGCTCAGCAGACTAAGAACCTGCTTAGGCAAGTGCATGGACAGAGTTCGATTCCTGGCACCACATGCCATGCCAGCCCCACCCTCAGGCATGCTGAGCTGGCCACCGAGACCAGGTGTGGTGGCGCACGCCTGTAATCCCAGTGCTGGGGAGGCTGAAAACAGGAGGATCACTACGAGTCTGAGCTGCATAGTGAGACCCTGTACCAAATACATAAGAAAGAAAGGAACAAAGAGAGGAAAGAAAAAAGAAAGCACATGCCACCTTTTCAGAAAATTTCTATTGAGTGAATAATCCTCAGTGTGTGTCCACTCAGAACCTCAGAATGGGATCTTACTTAGAAACAGGGCTTTTGCAGGTATAATGGGCAGTAAGGGGCCAGGGTGCGCCCTACACCTAGGCTGAGTGGGCATGGAGGGGAGCCAGGGGAATTCACAGCCAGAGGCTGGGGGGAGGCGGCTGCCAGCCAAGAGATGCCAAGGGTCTCGGGTGCCCCTGGAGCAGAAGAGAGCGGCTCCCTCCTCGTCCCTCCTCCCCCAGGGAGCCCAGGGCTGCTGAAGCTTAGGCTTTGGACTCTCAGCCTGCAGAACAGAGAAATCACAAGTGGCATTACTTTAGTTCACCTATTTTGTGGTATTGAGAAAGGATTTAAAATATCACAAAAATGAAGCCACACAATTCTTTAACCACAGGGGAAGCATGAGTCGTGAGAGCAGGGCCCCCTAAGTCACCCTGACCTGGCAAAGGCAGATTCCTGTGGACTCCTCCCTGCGCGAAGATGACCGCCCCAGGAGAACCCTCTCCCTGGTTCCCGACATTCTCATTTGGAGCCGGTGCGGCGGCTGCGGTCCGCCAGCGTGCTGCGCTTCCCCTGGCAGCCAGTGCAGTTGTGGCCATGGGCTCGCTGCTGCTCCTCCTCTCTGCCTCTGTCTTCTCTCCTTCCTCCTCCTTTTCTCCTCTCCCACTTTTCTTCATTTTCCTTCCCCAGGTCTTCCTTTTTCACCTTGTCTTTTGCCTTCTCCTTTCTCTTCTTCTCCTTCCTCTTCCACCCTCCACTTCTTCCCTTCTTCCTCTTCCTCTCCTCCTCCTTCCTCTTCCTCTTATTCTTTCTTTCTTCCCTCCTCTTCTTTTCCCCCTTTCTTCTTTTCCTTTCTATCAAGCCAACTCCTCAGACACCATTTTGGGAACACTCACTCTTGGCAAACAGGGTTTATCCATCTCTCCATAAAGGCCACTTCATTTCAGTTCAAGCGCATTCTGTCCTCATTCTCACAGTGTTTGACTTGCCCTTCAGTTGCCAGTAACTTGTAATGGTTGTCAAAGGACACAAACACTTGTAGCGCAGTTTGGAGAACATGTGTTCTTTTGGCAAGGACATGAGTCTGTGGGTCCCTCCATGTTCTATCCACTTGCCCACCCAGGGTAGCAGAGGTTGTGCTTTTTGTGCCAGACAGCTTGGCAGGAGGGCACACATTGAGCATGCCCAGTTCTGTCTTTAGAGTCATCAACCAAAAAGAAAGATGAAAGCTGGGGTAGTCTCGCCAAGTTCCTCCCATAGGAAATGATGAATGGGAAATAAAGAGTTCCTGTCTAAAAATGGACTACAGATACCCATTATTTGTTTTTTCAAAAATTTATCTGACTCTGTAGCCAACACTTAAAAGTTAGATTTCATTGAAAATACAGAATTTAAAGTTCTCTTAGAAAGTAGAAAAATCTGGCCACATAGGGCCCACGTTCTCCCAGGAGACAACCCACTGCTGTCAGGGAATGTGTGTCCCACTCACCACCCCGGCCTGTCTGAGTCCTGCTCTGCATGTGACTACTTTCACCCCCTGAACATGTAGTGCTGGGAAATTGCTTTACCTTCCATTTTTGTCACTTGTAAATCAAGATTATGACAGAACTACCTGAGGGGACTGTCCTGAGAACCCAATAACATAACCCACGAATCTTTCTGTAGACACACAAGACATGCAGGAGGTGGGAATGGTTGCCACTGTTGAAAGACAACACCAGGTACCACAGAGCAGGAAACACAGGCAGCAAGTGCCTCTGGCCTAACCCCGCTGTGTCTGGTTTCAGCACTGCTCTGTCTCAGCAGTTTTCAGGAAAATATTATAAGAAGCCAGCTTCCAAGCGGCACGCTTCTGTAGCAGGAAGCCCAATGGCAGCCCCGGGAATTAGAGGTCCAATTAAGGCAGGATTCCTTCTCCCCACAGTTTAAATCTTTTCTGGAAGGAAGTTGTAGTGAGGTAGGAAACTCTGGATTCCAGACAAATACCTTGATGTCTGGGTTCTAAAATAGCTTCAATCTTATGGCTTCGCAGACTTCCTTGTGGTCCTCAGAGGACCTCTCTGCTCTACCGACCGCTTCTCCAGGGAGGCTCAGAATGACAGAAGGCACAGAGGCAGCCAACCGGCCTCAACTAGACATTTCCATGCAGAGGCCAGAGGGCAGGTGGGTTCTACAAGGAGACAGGCTGTCGGGGGTGGGGGGCAGGTTGTTTTATGAGAACACAGAAAGGATCCCAGTTAGGAAGCCGCTGGCCTCAGGAATGGTTGGACGCTGTAGGGGTCCCACCAATTCAGGCTTGCACAGAAGTGGATTTACTCGGCTGAATTACTCCACAGAGCCTCAGGCTGGTGAGGACTCCTTGCAGACAAGAGCTTGAAAGCTCACCAGCTACGGTGGGAGGTAGGGGTAGAAATTGGTGCTGATAACAATAGAAGACTGCTTGTCTGTTCAGGCGCCATCTTAGCCGTCTCTCCTCAACTCGTGTGAAATACACTCTCGTGTGAGTGTGTGTGTACAAGGTATGATGGAGAAAACAGGATGGATGTTTAAATTTAGAAAATCTACTATAGTGAAGGACACACTGCCCTTATCCCCTCTGGAATCCTCTGCCTTAGGTGGAGCACACTTATCCCTTTGTGCGCGTCAGTCTCTGTAGCAGTTGTGGAAGTCCTTTGGAATTTCCGGGTGTCTCTAGTTGTGTTGTTGTGGTGGTGCCAGTGTCTGGAATTGATTCACAGTGTTTTTCCTCCATGGCGATCTTTTTTTCAGAACCGGGGATTGAACTCAGGCCCTTGCAGTTGCCTAGGAAGCACTTATTCTACTGAGCCATCCCCCCACCCCCATGGCCATCTTGAGTTGGGAGAAGCTGAATGGTGCTGGGTCCTGTGGCTAAGGTGGAGCGAGACACACTGTGATGTTCTTGGTTGATAAAAATTGCTGCAAACATACACTAATAGAAAGCCAAAAAGGAGAAATTGCTGCATGCATAAGGTGCAGACAGCTTCAGAAAGTGGAAGAAGTGCGATGCAGGTGGGGGGCTATCCCCAGGCTCGGTGCCTGGCCCTTTCTGGAACTTGCATTTGCTCTCCTGTTCTGTGTTCTCATCAACAGTGAGCAGAGTTCATTCCAAGATGTTCCAGGCCAGGTGTTCTTGCTGTAATTAAATTACCAATGGTGGGATTGATGGCACAAAGTGATGAAAAATTACTGCAGAAAGTTTTAAAAATTAGACTGATTGTTTACAATGCAAATAAAGAGATGCTTCACTTGGCATGGTGCTGCATGCCTATAATTCTAGCCCTCAGGAGGTTGAGACAGGAGGATCTCCACAAGGCTGAGGCCAGCTTGGGTTGCATAATGGATTCAGAGCTAGCATGAACTACACAGAGAACCCCTATCTCAAAATAAACAAAAAGAAATAAAGAGGTGCTTAAAAACCTCACTGTTGAAATAATTGTGGGGCTGAAATACATATGAAAAGTTTAGGAGGATTCTGAAATTACATTTGTTTTACGAGCATGGTTAAGTTCCTGTTCAGGCCAGTGAGATAGCTCAGTGGACTAACTGCCTGCTTAAGCGAGAGTAGAAGTGCAGGGACTGGGATTCGACCCCTGGCACCACATGCCATGCTGGCCCCACCCCTGGGCGTGCTGAGCCTATGACCAAGTCTGGGTGTGGTGGCACATGCCTGTAATCTCAGTCCTGGGGAGGCTGAAACAGGAGGATCACTATGAATCCAAGCTGTGTAGTGAGACCCTGCACCAAATGTGTTAAAAAAAGAGAGAAAATATTGTGAACATTTTTTAGATCTTTCCAAGAAACAAACCAGCAGAAGCAGCTAGCTCACTTGCAGTTATTCCTGGAGAAATTATAGAAAGAATTATAGAATACAGGCAAAAAATATTTAAGTGAAACACAATTTAGCAACCAAACATGCAAGAGACTAAGCATTCTTTGGAAGCTCCTGGGCAAGGAAGGCTGCTTTGAACTGTAAATACGAGGAGAGCATTGGGAATGATCGCATGGTATGGGACACTATTTACTTAGGACAGTCATTCTGAGTGCCTCACTGGGAAAAGGGCCAAAAGCTGTATAATTAGGACAGAGCCAAAGCCCTTTGGAGTTGAAGAGTTGAAGAACATAGGTGGGTAATTGACCAGGCCTGGGTGTGCATTTCTCCGGGAGGCCCTCCTGGGATAGCTGACCCTTCAGGGCAGAAAGCAAGGCCTGGACAGGCGTGTGTGTGTGCATGCGTGTTTGTGTGTTTGTGTGTGTGTGTGTGTGTGTGTTGTACTGGCTGACACAGACTTGAGTTTAAGCTTCAGTCTGTTTGGGACACAGGATAGTGGGCTGACACAGGCAGGGCACAGAACTGAACTGAGATAAGGGGCAAGGCTGGCATTAGAAAACCAACTTAAAACAGAAGTTAAAATTGGCTTCGATCATCTTGGTTGAAGTTATTTTTTAGAAATAGAGTAGAACTGAGACATGTAGAGCAGTGAATGAGCGAGACAATCAAGGCCCAGGAAGTGAGCAGAGTGGACTCTAACATTAGGACAACAGGACGTGGAAAGGCAGTGACTTGGAGGAAAGAAGTATTCATAGGAGACAATAAGATTTTAGAAAAAGAGAAGAAAAAAAAAGGGGATGAAATACCAAATATATTGGAAGACAAGTCCTAGAATTAAAGAAAGAGACATGATCAGAGTGAGTGGACTTACTGCTCAGATTAAAAACAGGAAAAGCCTTCACCCAGATAGATTAGTGGAATTTGTAAACAGCAAAGGCAAAATTTCAAAAAAGCCTTTTAGAAAGAAAGGGCAGATTATCTAATGAGAACTACAACCATGCTGACATCAAATATCTCAATAGCAACTGCAGGCAAGAAAGCATCTAAGTATTATTTTTAAGGTAATTACTATGGTTTATGTCCAGTTGGTCCCCCCGAAGCCTCATGCAGTCCCTGGGGTGGGCTTCCACAGTTTGTGACTGATTCATGGTCCAGTGCTGGGAGTCTGGGTGTGAGTGCTCCACCCCCCCCTCCCCCGGGGGCCGACAGCCTGTGCGCAACGCAAGGGTGGGAGCGAGGCCTGCTCTCTGCCACTGCCCTGCTCCTCCCTTTCCGCTCTTGCTGTTCTTCGCCATATGCCTTTCTGTCTCAGAGTCAGCTGAGTATGGACCAAAACCTCCACAACTGCGAGCTAAATAAACCTTT
The DNA here is from genome assembly GCA_004027165.1 of Ctenomys sociabilis. NCBI lineage: Eukaryota > Metazoa > Chordata > Mammalia > Rodentia > Ctenomyidae > Ctenomys > Ctenomys sociabilis. Next base: position 11,530 of record PVKA01006915.1, read on the forward strand.
TCTTCCTTAAGCTCAGATGTTGGGTATTTTGTCCCAGCAATGAAAAGAAAAGTAACCAAGACAGTAATGGAGCATAATAATTTAGAATCTAGATTATTTTGTATCCATCAAAACTGTCTTTCAGAGGCACAGTCAGTCTTCCCAACCATTAAAGTCCTCAGAAGTGCGGGCACAGAAGGACCTGTACTGTGCTTCTTCAGAGAATGTGCTCAGATGAAAAAGGAAAAGAATCCAGGGATGCTCCAAAGTACATACCAGTAATGTTTATAAAATGTACTGGTAAAGTTGGTTTTCTATAAAAAAACTTAGATTAAATAAAATCACATCAAGGACCAGGAACTGCACGCTGTCAGCAGGAGGTGGGGAGAGAGACACCAAGAACCACAAACTGCTTGGACTTTTTCTTTCTAAAAATAAAAAAGTATTAATTTACAAATAAGAGAGGAAAATGAACAAGAAAAAAATGAGACAGGTGAAATGTACAATATATGGTAGAAATTAGTGCAAATATATAAAATTCATATGAAATGTACATGTATTAATCTTTCTATTTATAAGACAAATTTTTAGATCAACTTATAAATTGAAATCCAATTTCAGGCTATTTATAGGTGACCTGCCAAAACAATGCAGCAAGGTTTAAAGTAGCTTAAGAAAAACATGAAAACACACATGGCAGACCAACGTTAATTAAATAAAAACTGGTCTAAACTTATTAATATTTTACAGATATACTTTTAACCTGACAAATACACTTTAAAATAAAAGACATAATTAGGTGTAGTATCATTACATAATAATGGAAGCTCAATTTTCTAGAAAGATAAATACTATACAAAATATGTATAAACTAATAACATAAGCTCAAAATACCTAAAAGAAAAATTAAATTAAAAATATTTAAAAATAGAATTACAGAGTGAAATCACAAGCTAAGGATAGCGACAAGAGATTTTCAACATCATTCTCTCATTTTATTGATAGGAAAAATATACAAACTGTAGTAAATTTGTAGAGGATTTGAAAGAATACACCTTAAGAAGCCTAGCTCATCTGGGTACCATGTGCACACCTGCAAGTGCACCTACTTGCAGTAAAAACTTGTATATGTCCATTAAGCCTAGGGTTACCTGGAGGCTTTGTTGTTTGTTTGTCTGTTTTGCTGGAGATTGAACCAGAGCCTTCACACTGCTCTATTTCCTCAGCTCTTTTAACTTTTTAATTCTGAAATATGATCTCACTACATCCAGTAAGTTTCCCAGGCTATGCTCAAACTTGCATCCTCCTGCCTCAGCCCCACAAGTAGGTGCCCGAGGCAGACAGCCTGAATGCAGCACAAGGGGGACAGACTCGCTTCTGCTGCCATGGCTGGCACTGCTCCTGCCATTTTGCTCTGGCCACTTTGCTGTTTTCTGCCGTCATGAGCAGCTGCCCTCTGCCATATGCTACTCCACCTTGGAACCAGCTGAGTATGGACTGAAACCTCCCCAACTGTGAGCTAAGTAAACTTTTCCTTCTTTAATTTGGTGTATTGGATATTTTGTCGCAGCAATGAGAGAAAAGTAACTGAGACAGAATCTGGTATCAGAAAAGAGGGGTCATTGCCGTGACTACCTGACCTTGTGGATGGATGACAAGCTTTAGGAAATGGCTTATGGGAAAAGATAGGAAGGATTCAGAGATGTCACCTACAAGAGAAGTGTTGGAACAGCTTTGGCTGTTCTGTATGGGAGATTCTGGTCAGAGCTCAGAAGGCCAGAAGGCTGATAGAAAGCCAGCCTGTAAAGACCAGGCTGGGGAGGTTTCTCCTGGGAAGAAGACTGCATTGGTTGTTGTGCTCCAGATGATTTGTGTTATGGCTTGGCAGAAAGTTTGTCTGCATTTTGCTCCTGTCCAGAGGCTTTGCCTGAGACTGAGATTAAGCATAGTGGATTGATTTAATCCAGCAAAATAAATTTCAAAGCAGTGGAATGTTGAAGCAGTGGCATGGCTACTGTTGGGGGCTTTTAGTCAGATTTATGTTCAAAGTTTCGTGAGTTTGGCAAGAAAGGAAGCACCAATAAAGCTGTGGGATGCAAAGATAGAATTGAGAAGATCTCCATTTCTGAGAAGGAACCAGAGAATGGAAAGGATGGCCTGAGGGAATCACAGCAGGTAGCAGGTCTCCTCTTTGGGGAGAAAGCCACAGAGGGCCATGTTACTAATGACAGTGGTGGCAGCCCCACCAGGTTCTAGAATGTTAGCGACATAGAAAATTTGCCCCTTAGAATCAGGGTCAGTGTGCTCAGCAAACCAGGCCAAGAGAAAAGAAAATGTGGCCACTGCTTCAGCGGGCAGCAGCCCTGGGCATCATCCATGTGGTGTTGCTTTTAGGTGCTTGCAGGATGCAAGGGTTCTGAGGTTAAGAAGGCTTCGATCTCAATTTCAGAAGACCTGGGGGATCAGGCGGTGTGCTCCTGAGAAGGTAGTGTGTGAAGCAGAGAGGGAGAAGCTTAATGTGCAGTGGCAACCCCAGAAGTTTGATAAAGACAGGAACGTGGATCATCTAAGGGAAACTGCAAAGAGGGAGCAAAGCCAGCCCGAGAAAGAAGCTATGGGAGCTACGAGTGCCATAGGGTCAGAGCCACCTGGAGCTCACAGTTTGCCAGATTATTTTGGATGTTCCACCTGGAGCTACAGGATTTAGTGTTTGCTCTTCTGGATTTTGGACTTGCTTTGGTCCCAATCTTGTTGCTTGTACTTTTTGGAATGGTAATGTTTTTCTTATTCCATTGAATATTGGAAGTGTTTCACTTTTCATTTGTGCAGGGACTTGTAGTTAAGACTTGGAATTTGAACTTTTCAGCAATGCTGAAACTGGATTGTGCATGAGACTTTGAGGGGTCCAGGGGCAGAATGCTATGGATTGTGTCTCACCCCCCCCGCCCCGAAAGCCTCATCAAGTCACGGGAGCAGGCTTCTAGAGTTCATGATTAATTCATGATCCAATGCTGGGAGTGTGAGTGCTACACCAGGCCTGGGGCAGATAGCTGGAATGCAACATAAAAGATACAGACTTGCTCTCTGCTGCCATTGTTGCCACAGCTCCTCCGATTTTGCTCTTGCTGTATTTCTGCCTTCCACCTCCATGAGCTGCTGCCCTCTGCCATGTGTCACTCTGCCTTGAAGCCAGCTGAGTATGGACTGAAACCTCCACAACTGTGAGCTATGTAAACCTTTCCTTCCTTAATGTTGGGTGTCAGGTATTTTGCCCCAGCAATGAGAGAAGAGTAAACTGAGATACCTCCCTTCCTTTAAGTCATGAACGTAGGGTATTTTTGCCTTAGTAAGTGCACCCAGCTATTCTGGCCAACAGACGTTTTGACTCTCTTTCCATACCCAGGGCCTTCTCTCCTGGCGGATGCCTGGCGCTGATGCCTGGCTAGCTCCCTGGCGTTTCCCCATCCTTCCTTGTGGCAGGCATGTGTGGTCCCTGGGCAGGGGTTGTGGAATTAGGCTGCCCTTGGCTGCCTCCCAGCGCTGCTCCTTGTTCACTGTGTGTCCTTGGGCATGACCTCTCTGA
>PVKA01006915.1:15191-80877 GCA_004027165.1 Ctenomys sociabilis
GAGGAGGCAGGGGCAGGAGGAGGCAGGGGCAGGAGGAGGCAGGGGCAGGAGGAGGCAGGGGCAGGAGGAGGCAGGGGCAGGAGGAGGCAGGGGCAGGAGCATTAAGTTTTCAAGGGCAGCTTGGACTCACCAAGATGCTAACAGAGGAGAAACAGGACAAGAAGAAGGAGAAGGAAGGAAGGAGAAAAGGCCGCTGGCTTTCTGTGTGCCTCCACGCTGACTTCCAAGTTCCCTGCGCAACCATGCACAGTTTCTTGCTGTTGACCCTTGGAGTGGCTGAGGGTATGAGGCTGGTGACTTCTGTCTAGAGGACCCTAGAGAGGGCTTAGCCTCCAGACCCTGGCATTCTTTATTACAGTCTCTCCTTCCACTGCAGAACTTTGTCTCAGATGGAATAGTTTATAGCTTTGGCTTTTTAATGGCTTTTTAAAAAAAAGCCTTGTGGGCTGGAGGTGATGGGTGGAAAGTCAGGCAGGGCAGAGGGGACCTTTATTTTCTAGTCTGGTCTCATCTTAGCCTCCTTCTGCTGTGCCTTAACATTCTGGCATCCCCATTTTTCTCTCGTTAGTGGTTTTGCTTTGTCTCTGTTTATTTTATTTTGTGATTTGTGGCTGTAGAGCTGTGTTCTCCAGAGGGAATGAGCTGTGCTACCTCTCAGGCTGGCCTGGCCTGGCCATGTGCCACTGCCCTGGGGCTCAGGGCCCTCTCCCTGAGAGGGCTGAGGGTCCCTCCTGGTCTGCAGGAGCGTGTCCCATGGGTGGGACAGGGTGGGAAGAGCTCCTGCTGGGGTAGCCAGGCACCAGCAGGCAGGCGGAATCCCACTGCAAGATGTTTTTCCTGGCAGGGGTTAGAATGCAGCACTATAATGTGGGTAAGTGAAGCCCTGGAGATTCCTGCTGCTTGAGTCGGAGCTAAGAATGGAAACTCTAAGAATGGAAACTCCTCGTGTAGGCTTACGTGAGGGGGAATGAAGACGGTGGGGAATCCAGGACTGGGGCTCTCCTCTGGCACTCTGGTAGTGCCGGTCTCTCTGTCCCCATTTCTCCAGGGCTCCATGACCTCCAAGCCCCAGGCTTTCCATCCACAGGGTGAAAGAGGCTCAGTGGTGATAGCTAATGTTTATTATCGCCATGGATGCTGAACCTAAGCTCCCGGCAGGCCCATTTCCTCCATGGACGTCTCCAAACTCTGGGGTTGTTATGAGGATCAAAGGTACAGTACAGTACAAAGCACAGTACCTGGGGCTGGGCAGCCCTGGTGCAGTAGCATTTGCCTCCGTGCCGGCTTCCTCTGTGCTCACTGGCCAGATGTGGTCGGAGCCAAGCCGTATCAGTACCACTAGTAACGGGCTCTTTGCTAGAGGCTGTTGAACTCTCACTACATATACATTTAATCTACATTTTTTTTTAAAAAAAAAAACACCATTAAAATCACTTTAAAATAGTTGGGCTAGGGATACAGCCGAATGGCACAAGTGCCTGCCTGCAAGCACAAGGTCCTGAGTTCAATTTCTAGTTAAAAAAAAAAAAAAAAAAAGACAGAAAGAAAGAAAAAAAAAAGAGGGCCAGCCAAATAGCTCAGCAGACTGAAGGGCCTGCTTAGGTAAACGCAGCGACCATCCTGCGGCCATCCCTGGTGTGCGGTGCTAGCCTCGCCCCGTGGTGCACTAAGGCTGCAGCTGAGACTGGGCTTGGTTCTGCGCTCCTGTAATCCCAGCGTTTGGGAAGCTGAACACAGGTGGATCACGACGAGTATGTTGTACATAGTGAGACTGTGGAGACCCTTATGAAAATACACAAAAAAGAAACAAAGCAATGATTACCTTCATAGTTTCTCCTTTATATTTTATCTTTCTTCCTTGAGATTTTAGAGCGGATGATACTGGACAAAGCCCAGCCTGTGGATGTTTTCCCCCTCGGGTTAGCTGTGGCCATGGGGAGAGGGGAGGAGGAGAAGTCCAGCAAGTTGACTGAGACCGAAGTGGGGCTAAGAGCTCCCTCTGAGTGGAGTCAGGCTATGAACCCTTCTGGTGCCACGCCTGTCCTGACCCCAGGTCTCCTCAGTGTCCTTCCCTCCATAGCGCCCGGCGCTGCAGGTGGTCCTGCCTGCCTTTCTCCTGCGTCGGCGCCAGGCTCAGGCACGGGGCCCTTTTCTGGCAGGCTGGGTCCCGCCCACCCCTGGAATCAATCTGCCTGCCTGGCAGTACATCCAGTGCCCTACGGCTGCCAGTGGGAGGTGTCAGGAGTGAGCCGCAGCCGGAGCAGCAAGCATCTGAGTGCCCGCGGCACAGGTCTCCCACCTCTCGCTACCTCTGGTGCTCAGATCGGCTCTGTGCCAGCGCTGCCGTCAGACCCTTTGACTGAGCTACAGTCGGGCCCACCCCCAGCTAATGTCCCGGGCTGATGCTGCACATCAGCTGTGCAGTGCAGATGCGCTCCGACAGGCCCATCCACCACGACCCACCCAACCGTCAGGTCAGGTCTGCTTGCATATATGTGTTTGAACTTTATGATGGAAAATCTTATATGCAAAAAATATTCACGTAAACCATTACGTCCCCTTTACTGAGTTCCAACAATGATCAAGCCATGGCCAAACGTATGTTCTCTACACTTGGACTGCATCTCCCCTGATGTCATTTGGACATAAATTCCAGGATCCTATCATTGTGTCTATAAATAGTCCAGTCCAGCTGTTTGTTTTTTATATAACCACAATGCTAGTAGCACACCTAAATACATTAATAATGACTATGTAACATCACCAGACAATCTGGCCAGTGTTTCTATCTCCTGCCGCCTCATAAATGGTTCAAAGTTGCTTTAACAGTCTGAGTGAGTGCACTGTGAGGCGTGTGGGCTGTGATTGGGGATGGACTTGCAGATTCCTGTCTCTGTCTCTGCTTCCCCCTTGTCATTTATTTCTGAATGAAACTGCATCATTTGTCTGTAGAGCTTTCCAACTGGGACCTGCTGCCAGGTACCCTGGATTTGGGCAGAAAGTCTTGGTCCTATTTAGATTTGATCTCTCTTGGCACGATTGCTTCAAAGGCAGTGCCAGGCTCTCTCACCCGGGCAGGGCTGGTCAGGTTGTCTCTTATGGCTCGTGTAATAGCCGTTCCTGCCCAAAGCCAGAAGGCATTACTTTATTAGGGCTTACAAAATGCTTAGTTTTGGATTCTGTAATTGCTTCTTCATTGCTCAGACAGAATGCTTTTTGCAAAAGCAACCATGCCTTGCCTGCCCCTTGGTCATCCAAAAGGTGGAATGAGTGCTCAGCTCTTTTCCTTATGCTCCTGCTTTACGACCCTGGACCCCATCCTCTGGCCTTCTCCAAGAGTGATTGAGCAGGGCTTTTTGAGAAGCCCATAGAAGTGAACATATTTGGTAGTGTCAGTGCATCTCAGTCATTATCTTTATGCTCAGACCTGCCATCTGTGGCTGGGGGAGGGCTTGTTACGGTGGCCTGAGTCCTTACACTGTCCTCGCCCACCTTCCGTATTGGCCTGCCCCTGGACTGGACCCAGCGTCTCCAGCGTTTGCACATTTGGCGCAATATCTGGCACACAGTGGATAAGTAACAAACAGCCCCTACAAACACTATAACAGTTTCTAGAGATCCTAGCCCCTTCCTGATCCAGCAATCTTCCCTATGCTATAACATGCTCTCACAAGCCCTGGTGTTCGGGGCCGTGCAGCGCCATTTCATTTTCTCTCTTACACCTACGTTTGATCACTCCTGTCCTCTCCAGTCCAGCTCCCAGGAGCAGGAGCAGGAGTGGCTGGCCTCATTATGAGCTGGAGACCAGGGGTGGCGGCGGTGCTCCTCTGACCTCCCACCCCTCACTCTTAAGGGTGGGTTAGCTGTGTAGCTCTGTCCTCCTCCCTGGGGGTCAGCACCCTAGCAAGATGAGCATCTAGGGGATTTGGGATTCTTCAGGTTACCTGTGCCTGGGTGCGAGCTTCGTTGTGCATGAGTGGAGGAGTGGAGTCCTGCTTCAGCTTCCCATCCAAGCTATGCTCCGCGCACCAGCCGTAGCAGCCAGGCAGCTGACGGGTTAGTCCGCGCGTCTCCTTTTCCTGCTTCTTGAATCATGCCAACCTGCTGTATTTTGGATGTGATTGCCCCAGTGCTCATGCGCCAGAAGCAGGCCTGTGAGAGGTGGGGGGGGGCACCACCCTGAGAAAGCATTTGCTTGTCTCGATGGCAAGATGAGTTCTCAGGAGAAGACTGTCACACGGGAGCCTGACACATCCCTGGGCTCTTCTGTGTGCAGCCAAGTCTCTGTCTGTTCCTCTGCCAGGTCAGGATGAAGACGCAGTTACGCTTGCCAGGACCTGGAACCCTGTGGTCTGGGACCACAAGAAGCCAGAGTCCAATGCAGGCCTTTCTTTTGCATGTTCCTCAGTGTCAGGGGGTTTGTTAGAGCAGCACAACATGGACTCAAACAGCATCCAAGGTAAGAGCGGCGGGACAGATGGGCGCCTTACAAATGGTGGTGTTCAATTCCTCTTGCCTGCCAGCCATAGGCTTCCAGGGCTCCATCACGCTGGTGTTCCATCCTGGCCCGCAATCCAGAGGCCCTTGTTAAAGGGCAGGTGCTACCTCCTGGAAGGCTGCAGGGTACAAAAGTGAATGAGCCAGCATGCAGCGCATTCCTAAGCAGCTGTGGTGGAGGCAAAGAGGGGATCCTGCCACCTGTAAACTCTTTAGGCATCAGGCCAGAGGTCACCCTGAAGCCTCCCATGCTTCCCAGCAGCCCTGCAGGGTGCTTGCCTCTGTGTGAGTGTGAGCACAGGGATTCTGACCAACAGGGCCACCTGTCCACTTCCCCTGAGCCCAGGGCTGATCCCTAGAGCTTGGTTTGAAGTAAGCCCCAGGCTGACTGGTTTGGGTGGACATGGGACTAGGTGTGAATCAGGTCCCAAATAATGCTATGTCATATGTGAGTCTGAGGTGACATAGGAATCTGTTTCACAAAGGTGTCTGGGACCCCAGCTCCTTTCCTTTCAGTCTCATCATCCTGAGGAACTAAGCCCTTGTGTCCCTGGACAGGGTCCACATGGTGAGAGCCATCCTCTTCCCCCACAGGTCAAGCAACCCGTCTGGGAGGTGCCCAGTCCCGTTACACCTCAGAGGCTGAGGAAATGACTGCTGGGTAGACCCAGGGATGCTTTGTACCCACTGGGACTTGTTATTTATTGCTTGGCCTCTATGTGCTCTTGCTATTATGGTCATAAAGAGATCTTGAGGTTGATTTGGGTCTATGAGAGCTAATGTCAATTTGAACGTAGCCATACACAAAATGTTGCATGTTCTCCAGCCCCAGTGCATGGTTACTGGATCAATGAATATAGGCTGCTTTGGGGGAAAGAAGGGCGTGTAGGAGTTAGATCGACCTCTCCTTCCTCCACGAGAGCTGGGTGTGTAACTCGCAGGGGGTGGGACATGGGCAGGGATGGTTGTTCTCCGCGTCCTTCTATTATTTTTCACTGCTGTTGGCTGCACACAGGGCTTAACATTCCCGTTGGCTGTCCTGCCTTTGCACTGGGAATTCTGTGTCCTCATAGTCTCTGCACATTCCCTGCTGAGGCAGTCTGACTGGGTCATGCATTAAAACATGCAAACTCATATTCAAGCACTCAGTATTTTGGGATTGTCTCATTCTCCTTGAAGTGGTGAGCCCGGCTCTGTTATGACATCTTCTGCAGCCACCCAGCCTGTGCAGGGCAGCAACCCTGAGCTTCTTGGCTCAGATGGCTCCTTAACTGCTTTGGCAAGTGGAGGATCCTACTGGATCCCCCTCAGACCAAGGCCACTTAGCAGGTATCCTCACTTCACATTGTGCCGCTCTAGCAGGCCTCTTCCCTGAGTCCTTTGATCTTCTTCACTGAGGACCACGTGGCACTGCCTTGTGCTGCAGTCAGGAAGGGCCACTGTTGTCCCCAGGAGTGTAGCAGTACCCCAGCTGCAAGGGGGCCTGGCTGTCAGGTTTGTGCCTGGCTGTGAGGGAGGTCACCCTGCAGCCCAACCCAGGTTTGTTTTCTGATTCCTTGGCCTGTCATCCTTCCAAGGCCATCCTGGCTGTGCTTTCTGGCCCGCTGATATTGTCCTCCAGCACATGCTCAGTACCTCTAGGCTGGGCTGTTGGAATCAAGATGTGGTTTAGAGGGGGCTGAGAGCACATCTGGAGGGGACCCTCCTATCCGTGCAGGAGAGGAGTCTGCAGCACAGAGGTCACACATAACAGACATCCAGGCTGGATATTCTAGAGGGTGCTGAGCTGAGACTGTGTGTGTGGCCCAGTGTCCACGTAGCTCCCAGCTCTATGGCGGCCCACACAGGGTGAGCATGTGTGCTGTCCTGTGGCTGGAATGGAGTCTGTCTCCTGGGTAACAGCAAGGAGGCACTCGCCATCTTGAGCTCTGTGTTGAGCTGACTGTGGTCACTCTGGGTCTGCAGAGCACACATTGCTCTTGGGCACATGTTCAGCCCCAGTGAGCTCATAAGAACCTTCGCAGCTAGTCTCCCATAGCCAATGGGCTTCCTCCTCTGATGCTTGTCCCTCTCCACATTCCACTTCACTGCACTCACAGAAGTGTAACTAGTTTTAGTTTCAACCCCATCTTTTTTTATTTTTCCTGCAATACTGAGGATTGGACCCAGGTTCCTCAAGCTGAGCTATATTGACAGTCTTTATAAAATATTTTTAAAGAATACCAAGACAGAGTCTTGTCAAGTTCTCCAGGCTGGGCTTAACTTATGATCCTGTGGCCTCAGCCTCCCAGAGAGCTGGGATCACAGGTGCATGCCACCATGCCTAGCTTGCCACTGCCTTGGGTTGGGGCCTACGAGGACTCCATGAGCTGAGAGAATGGGGTTTTCACCGCCTGTTGGCCAGGGCTGGCAACCCCAGATGCTACCTATGCACCCTCCTCTCAAAATACTCCTGACATCATCCATCACCTCCAGGGGTAGACAGTAGGTGGGGATGGATGTATGTTGGCCTGTGGTGTGTGTATGCTTGTGTATGTGTGTGTGTGTGTGTGCATGTGTGTGCATAGTGGGAGCCCACAGTGGCAGATGAGGAAGTGAAATCAGCAGAGAGGGCTTTGGACTGTACTTCTGTATCCATGGGAGCTGGGCCAATCTCTCTGGAAACTAAGTTGGGGCAACTTCCAAGTTTGGCCTGGAGGGAGGCAAGACTTTTCTATCCCTGGATTGCCAGGATTGGATTCTCCCCCAAATTCATGTATTGAAATCCTAGCTCTCAAAAGCAATGGTGTCAGGTTGGGCTTTGGGAGGTGGTTGTGGCCCAAAGCAGAGCCACGTAAATGGGACCAGAGCTCCTTTTGGAGAGACCCTCGCAGCTTGCTCCTCTTTCTGCTATGGGAGGGAGGGTGTAGCAAGCGGCCAGCTGTACCAGAGCCTGCTATGCTGCCACCCATCTTACCTACTTCTCCTGGACTTGGACTGCATTTTGGCAGCCCCAGCTGTGGGGACCACCAGTCCCTGCTGCAGGGGCATAGCTTTCTTTGGGACAAAAGCCATTTTTGACGGAGGAAGGCTGTCCACTAGCAGAAGCCCCTTGCAGCTGAAGCAATCAAGAGAAAACTGGAGGCACAAAGGTTTGTGGATTAAGAAATGGAAGTGCTTTCCATCCCTGAGTCTAGGTTGTCCCTACAGTTGGATTGGACCCTGCGACTGGAGCAGCCATGATGCAGGTGGGTGGGGATTGCTCTTTTCAGCAGGAAGCCTTCTGGAACAGGTGGGGAGCCCAGCCAGCTTCTGGAGCAGGACAAGGCCCCAGACCATGTCCTGACTGAAGCAGTCCACTTTGCAGACCCACAAACCATGCGAAATAGCAAGTGCGTGAGTTTGGCTGCTGAGTCTGAGGAGTCATTTGTCACGCAGTGAGCGGTTACTAATGGTGAGGTGAAGGTGAAGGTGGCATTTGGTTGGACCTCTTGGAATGGAATGCTGTGGTTTTTTGAAATTTGTTTTCATTTCCCCTCCCTGGTTTCCTAGATTTCTAATAAGAGGCTAGCCAAATCTGTGTTTTTCTTCCTTTTTGCAGCCTCTTACAAAGCACTCTTTCAGTCATGCTTTTCAGCTTGGAAAATGGAACACAAAGAACCTTCACTGTTCATATTTAGCAAAGAAAATAAACTCGTTGAGAGTGGCCAGTGTTTCTGAACAGAAAACACAATTGGCCCTGGAAAACACCGGCAGCTGCTGCTGTGTGATCAGACATTTCCCGAGAGACCGAGGTGCTGGTCCCATGCCTTGCTGAGCTTCCAGAGGATCCTGCAAGCACCCAGCACAGGGGGTTAGCTGACAATGTGCTGAAATGCCTGAGAAAAAGCAAGCCGACAGAAAGCACCAGCTTGGCACCTTCCGGCCACTTACTGGAAAAATATTTTCACAGTCTGTAGTTCTTAGCACCAGGGAGGGGCTTGATAACTGTTGAATGAACAACCAAATACAGGAATGGGAGGACTACAGTGTGCTTCAAGAGAACGTTCTTCCCTGAGACCCAGGCTATGAGCTGTGGACGGATCAAACCTGTGCACAAACAGAGGCTGTGCCCACGCTACACAAAGGTTTCTGTCTGGGGCCTTGGGACCCAGTTGAAGTGGGGGGTCCTGGGTCTGTAGACAGCACTTCTCCCCTTCAATGCTTCTGTAGAGTGGGGGAGGGGTGGAGTCACAACCCCTCCCCGCATGTGCGGGGGTGGGGGTGAGTGCTGAGGGAAGGAGCGCTCCTGCCCGGGACTTGTGCAGCCAGGAGCAGAGTGGGCACATGCGTGGTATGCTCCCCTGGTGGGCTTGTGGTCCATCTCATGCTTCTGATGCCGCTCCTGACTGAGCCCCAGGGAGAGCCCCACCATGCCCTGCGTCTCAGCTCCTCTTTTGGGGTGTCTGGCTCGGCTCCTGGCTGCTCCTCTTCTGTGTGCTCGTGAGGACCAGGCATGGCCCTCAAGCTGCTCAGCCCGCAGTTGCCTGTCCTTCCATATGTAGCCTCTCATTCCAACTGTTGTTTAGAATACGTTCAGCCACCAAGCACAATGTTGCTTTGCCACGTGTGTGTGTGTGTACATGTGTGAATGTATGTTTGTAAATTTCACTGCAGATGCCTGCTCTGGGGCTGTGTGTTATTCGGTGGCTTCTTGCCTTGCCTCCCGATTGTTCCACCAGCCATTGGTCCCCACTGGTTGCCAAGGCTCTCTCCCCCTTTCCTGACACCATGCTAACTCTCCAAGGGTAGCCTTGAGCTGACAGACTCAGATGCTCTGCAGATCAGAGACTTCTCTTTACCCTGCCCTCACTTCTGGCTCTGTGGCTATACCTACTGGGGCTCCATTTTCTGCACTCACCAAGGCTCACAGGAAACCCCACCTCTCTGCAGGAAGGAAGGGCTGTACTCTTCATGAAAGCTCCCTTGCCACCATGACACTGTCCCTGTCCCCTATAGGGTATTCTGGGGGTCATGGGGCCCAAGGATTGGAGGCCAGTCTGTCCACTGTGGTGAAATGGCGGGGTGACCTGGGTGTGGGTCCTAGTTCCATTTCCTATCCGTGAGTCATTTATCTGTGAACCGAGTCATGCCCACCTTGCAGTCTCGGGAGGGCCCAGAACAGAGCGGCCCAGAAATGGCACTTGCTCATCTTCAGTTTGTTTTCTTTTCTTCTGGGGGTTGCTAAGACCTCCAGACCAGCTGAGGTTTTAACAAGAAAGGCAAGGGTACCCTGAGGTGTGGGGAGAGTGCAGTGGGGCTGAGGATGAGAAACATTTGGGACCCATTGCAGCGAGAAGCCTGAGTGGTTGATGGGCAGGCGAAGGGAGATTCTGCCATCAGAGGTCAGGACAGAGGACATGAAAGGGTTATGGGGTTTCAGTGACCTGAGGTCATTTCCTCTTCCCTCCCAAAACCTGAGATTTTTAAAATAACTTGCACAAACCCAAGTCTCTGTACAACTCATGTGAAATGTGTTGGGTGGGACTGTGGCTCAGGTGGATGATTGCAGTTGTTGGTAAAATTTTAGCCCACCTGAGAGTGGAGCCAAAATATACTCTCTTCCTCTCTCATCTCTCCTCCCCCTTCTCTCCCATCTCCCCTCTGCTCTTCTCCCCTGACCCATCCCCCTTGATTCTGCCTCCTAGGGCAAGATAGAGGGTGAGAGGATGTGGGTGTTGAAGTCAGGGGCAGCACTCTCTTGGCACAGAACAACAGGGAAAGATGTAGGATGGGCTGGGGGAACAGAGGATCATGTCCTTTGTCACCATGCACAGCTGTGAGCTTCAGTTCCTGCAAAGTAGGCATCAAACTACTTTGGTACCAAACTACAGGCTGCTGGTCTACCACACAGGGCTGTCTGTGAAGATCCAGGGGAAGCAGGGTGGTCATTTGCAGGCAACGGGAACCTCTGTCTTCTTCATGTGTTTTCTCAATTAATTCCTTAGCAACTTGATAGGGCCAAGGTGGAGGAGCCAGAGGACAAAGGCAGGTGCCTTTTAGGCAAGAGGAATGGTACCCACGGAGGCTTTCCAGTTGTGGGATCCTGGCAAGTGACTCAGCCTCCCACACTGTAGCTTGCCAGGAGGCTCTGGGTTTGCTTGGAAGCAAACCCTGAGACAATAGTTTGAGAAATGTGGCTAATCAGAGCCAGTCTTAGGATGCGTGAGAAGGGTAGGAAGTCAGGGCAGAAGGAGAGCTGAGGGTGGACGCACTGATGGTGGGCAACCAGGTCTGGGTTCCATGAAGGCCTCGGAGAGGCTGCAGGCTGCACCCCTAGACTACTCCCCAGTCAGAGAAGGTCTCTGGGCTGGGGCACTTCGGAAGTCATGCAGAGCCTCTCGAAGGTAAGCTGGGCAGGTCGCAGTGACCAGCGGCACCACTTTGGCTTCCTGGTCTGTGTGATGAGCAGCATGCCCGTGTCATAAGGCAGGGTGAGGCCTGGCTGGTCAGCAGGAGGTGCTCAGAATGAAGTGTTACTCACGTCATGGACAGAAGCAAAGGAGATTCTCAGAGAAACAGGCATTGCCCAAAATCCAGAGGGCAGGGCTAGTGGCCAAGTCAGGCTCCAGTCTGACTCTGCCCCTCCCCTCACCATGTCTACCTTCTGTGAAGGGAGGATGCATTCAGAGAACTTTTGCCTCCTACAGTGTGCAAAGCAGCATAAATCTCAAGCATTTGTGGTCCTAGAATGAGCTTAGATCTGGCTGAAATTGAGTCTCAGGCTGTTCTCCCCGAAGCTCTGATTTTTCCTAAGCTTACCCCGCGGGCTCCAGCCCTTCATTAGCAATGCCTACATGTCTCTGCCTATTTCAGTGGGAGCCAGAACGTCTCCAGGCAAAATAAAATATGCTGTAAAACACAGAGGGCATAAAACTCCAGACACCTTGTGGGCCAGGTTGTGTTTCCTTAAAAAAACAAGTATTTTGAAATGCCCTCTTTACTGTCCTGAGGATCTGCACATAGGAGCTAATAAAACACACTTAGAACATAGTGGTGACATGCATGTGGCAAAATTTTACCATGTTTACCAGTTGGAAGTGAGCATTTTTTGTTTTGTTTTGTTTTAGTGCATGTGTGTGTGGACTGGGGACCAGACCCAGGGACCAGGGCATGCTTAGTGCATGCTCTGCTCTGGACCTGCAGCCCATCCTACTCTAGTCAGAAGCGTGAAGTTCTGAGGTGTTTGGCAAATTCATCCTGTCCCCAGCCCCCACCGCTACCCATCTAATGTGTGACCCTAAATTCCCTGCCGATTCCCAAGCTGATCCCTGAGAAGTGAGGCACAGCCCCCCAGACATGCTCCATGGATGCCCCCCAGTATTTCCAGTGTGGTGCAGTGGTGAGTTCTTGTTGCTCGACAGTAAACATATCAGAAAGTGTAGACATACCAGAAGCACGCAAGGTCGTGGCCATAAAAACACACATGACTTTTCTCCCATTAATTTCTTTTATCCCTCAGGAGTACAGCTGTTCTCCAAACCTATTTCATGTGCTCAGATCAGAGACAAAGTCCAAGGGTGTGGACTCGTGTGGCCTTGGTGAGGAGGACAGAAAAATGAGGCACTTTTGTAGCTAAGTCTCCGAAGCCCAAGAGGTTCGCTGTAGGAAGAGCAGGAAAGGTAGCTTCGTGTTTTCAAGGTGGGGGAACTGGAGAAAGAACCTGGAGAAGGTGGTACAACTTCCATGCTGCTCCAGTCACACTGGCAAGGTGGTGAGCATGACACAAGACTCCAAGAAGTTGCTAGGAGGAGAGAAGAGTGAGGCAGGCTCTTGGAAGAGAGAAGCAGGCTCTTGCCAGGCTTTCTGCTTCAGGTCTGTCATTGACAAGATGAGAGATTGGGACAGATCTCTGGCCAGTGAATTTCCTTATCTTTCAAATCCAGCCCCACCTGCCCACTGAGCATACACATGGGACCTCGGCGTCAGGACCTGCTTCTCCACTTGCCAAAGCCTGAGCTGTTGCTACCAAGCCATGTGTCAGGGCCAGATGTCCAGAGAAACACAGGCAAAGGGAAAGATGGGCACGTGAGCCAGAGGTTGATTTTAAGAAATTCACATGATGAGGAAGGGAAAGCCCCAATTTGTGGGGCAGCCTGGTATGCTGGTATTGGGGTGCAGGAGATAGCACTCCAAAGTGTGGTGATTTGACATAGGAGACTGAGGAAACTCCTCCATAACTCAGGTCTCCCTGGCCTTTCCGCACCCTTCCTATGTCAGTCATCTTGGCCTTTCTTCTCTTCCAAAGTATAGCAGGGCCCTCTGTGAAGCTTCCTAACTGAAGACTGAATGCTCCAGAATGAACACAATTACCTTCAGATCTATGAAAGTCCACTCACCAGGGAACATAAAACCCATTTCATTGGAGGGAATGAAATCAACACCTGTGAGGCAGGAGATGAGGGCACAAGGGGCTGACTGGACCATGAAGTGCACCCTGTCAATCACAGACAGCTGTCCAGTCACAGCTGGGATGCCGTGGAGCAAGGTTTGAAGCTCTGTGTGGTGAGGCCTGGATCTGATGTCCAAAGAAAAATAAGAGACAGTGGCTACTGGCTTTGTTGCTATCATCCTCTTGTTCTTGTAGTGGCCTGTCCAGTGTGCAGAGCGAATAATCTTTTTTCTTCAGAACACTTTGTCTTTCTTTATTTTATTAGCTCACATTCATCAGCTGTCCTGTCCAATTCTTTGAACGGGACAGCCAGAACCTGGAAGGACTGCTGACCACTGCCCCGCCAACAGCATCCTTGTCCCAGGGCTCTGTTCTCTGGGTTCATTCATTTTCCCTAAGATCATTTATACCCCCTCTGAAAGCGCCTACAACCCCTACTTCTTAGGAGAAGCATTTAAGCCTTTCCTTGGGCTCCACCTTTCACGTGGCTCAGGTTCAAGGGCACGCCAGCGAATCCAGAGCACAATTCTCTCCTGTTACTCTGCCCGTGTCAGTGTGTTGCTGCTGCTCGCCAAGTTGTGGACTTCCCTCGAGGGACACTCAGGCAGGACTTTTGCATTTGGGTCTTGAGACTGATTTCCTGTAAGGAAATCTTTTGCTCTTAAGGTCTTTGATGGATTGGATGAAGGCCTTGTTCCTTTACTTGTAATCCACTGACCACAGATGTTAATCACATCTACAGAATCTAGCCCTCACTTTCTGGATACATGGAGAGGTGGACCTGAGATGCGTCCCATCCACAGTCAGAAACGGAGCACCGGGGTCTCCCTTCTGGGTTAGGAAGCCAAGGACTCACTGGTTTGTCCTGGGCTTGTTTCCTTCCTGGATGAGCTGGCTCAGCGCACAACCCTATGGTCATGCAACAGTGCCCCTGCCAAGGCTGGCAGCACTCATCACCACCTGGTGAGTAGGGTCTCCCGAGCCAGGGGTGTGCATCACCTGTGCTTCTGGGTTTTGTTGCTATAGACAACTCCCTGAAAAGAGGTATGCTCAGATCACAGGTTTGGAGATGGAAGAGCAGAGTACCAGCTTCTCTCGGCCCTGGTGAGGACTGCTTGGCTTGGTCACAGCACAGCAGGGAAAGGAAAGGAAAATACCACTGTGCAGGAGAGACAAGGGCTACATGGTGGCCTTGCCTGCTCGTCCAGCCTCGTGAGAACTGGCCAAGGAGCAGGGAGAACATGAGTCCCTGCCGTGAGTGGTGTCTGAAATGACCTGGCTGCTTTCTATTGGTCTCAACTCTTCAATGTCCCAGCACCTCTGCACGTCATCATACCAGAGGCCAAGCTGCCCACACATGAAACTGGGACCCACCCAAGCCAATATGGGCCTGGGCAGAGGCTGCATAGAGGCGGCTTTCCTTGCTGCAGGCCCTGCATCTCTGATGGTCCTTGCTGTCTCTGCCCCTGTAGCCTGCAAGGCCCTGGCTGTGCCCACCTTCTCCAGGGAGTAGACCCCTGGACATGCAGGTGAGCTTGTGGAGGGATGGCTGTGCTCCTGGAAGAGTGGCTGAATTGTGCCCTGACCCTTCTTCCCCTGGACACCTCCTCAACCTGTGAACATATGAAGCTGTTAAGCACAAGTAGTGCAATTTTGAGGACATGAATTCTGGTGGTTTGTAGCCATGTTTGCCATCTCTATTTTCCCTTTGTCACCTCCCCAGAGCTAAATGTAGCCCCACTCTTGTTGGCTCTCAGAGAAATCCCCCGCTTCACACATTTCCTGAATGTCACTAATACTTCCTCAGGGCCTGGGGTACTGGGGCGGCTGATGCTGCCTTGTGTGAGCCTTGTGCAGGCCTCACTGAGCACGTGACCTCAGTCACATAAGTGCATGCGGGATCCATCTGACAACTGCCTGCTTTCTCTCCATTCCCTCTTAGAGGCCATGACATGGGAATGCTGTCTGCTTCCAATGGAATGGGGCTTGGCAGGGGGTATGGGGAAGAAAAACATGAACTTTAGCTGGTAAGCCGAGTGCACATGGAGGAAGCTTTGTGTTGTAACACTGACACTTCCCTCCTTTGGCTGTCCTCCATCTTGGTCATGTTTCCAACACCCTCTTCTCATGCAAGCCTTGTCCCCTGGCAAGGGCTTTCGGGGCTGGGCAGTCACAGCACTGCCCTGTCCTTCCCTGTCACACTGCTTAGCTGAGTTCTCCAGGTGTGTCTGTCCTCCAGGGTGTCTGTCAACCCTCCCAAAGGCTGCCTGGCCCGGGACTCTGGGGCCCTTCCACCTCTTCTGTGCCTCCCGCCTCAACTCCTGTGCCTGGGCTCATTGGCGCCATCTATCCTCAGAGACAGGGTCCCAGGGAGTCGGGTCAGGGCACAGCCCCTGCTGTTCTAAAGCATCTGGGGATCCTAGGCTGTGGTCTCTGCACTCCATGCACTGTGGTGGCGATCACAGTCCTTGTGGTGACTGCCCTCTGCCTAGCGAGCGTTCGTTGAGGGCCATTCTCCAGCATGGTCTCTTTCACTCTCACTAGGGGAGTTTGTGCACACCCAGCACACATTTCATGTCAGGTATGAACAGACTCTAGTTGGTGTCACCCTTCACTATCACAGCCACACCACTAGATCCGAGGGTGCCCTGCACAGATGAAGAAGCTGCTGAGAGGTGATGCTCCTTGCTGGGAGCTGAACCTGGGTCAGCCTCATGCGGAGCATTCCTCCTTCCAGTGATGGGCTGGTGCTCCACTCTCTCCCTTCACAGAGGTGGGAACTGCCTGTAACAGAAAAGCACAGCCTGGGTCACTGCTAAGGAACAATTGGCTCATGATCCCAGAGGCTTGGAAGTGCAAGAATGTGGTGGTTGGGCAACCAGAGCAAGTCCTCAGGCTCCATGAGAATGTGGCAGAGAGAGGGAGGCTAAGTAGGCAGGGTGGCTGGGGCCTGGTGTCGTTTTTCTGCAACACTAGGGATCAGATCCACAGCTTTCTGCATGCCACACTAGTGCTCTGCCACCTGCCACTGAGCTACATGCCCAGCCAGATGCAGATTCTGAGCAGATACGGTCACCTATCCACTTCTGCATTCAGCAGCACCATTACATCCATGAGGGCCAGGCCCCCATGACAGCAGCAGTTCCATTTGGAGGGACAGCATGACAGGGGCCTTTCACCAGAGCACAAGGGCTAGGCAAGGTGCGACTGGGCAGGATAGCAGGTACAGGGCCCTGGCCCAGGTAGGAGGAGGCTGCAGGGCCACTCTGAGAGCCACAGAGGACCCTCCTTGTCTCCTGGGTGCAGCCTGGCTGCTTCAGCCCCTGGGAGAGGGTGAGCTAGGCACAAACACTGCTGCTATTTCCTGCACTCTGCAGCCAGGTCCCTGCAGGGAGACCCGAGCCACGCACCTGAGTGGGCACCACAGGAGGAAGCCAGGGCTGTTTGCCCAGTGAGACCGGGTGACCACAGGCCTGTCAAGGTGTGTTTTCCTTAGTTGTCTTTGGTTGGCAGACGGATCAAGTGAGAGCATTTGCAGCAGATACCTGGCAGGGTATTGCTGCTCAGACACTGCCTCTTCCCTGGCCCGGGAGGTAGTGATATTCAGAGCCTGGGTTCAAGTTCCAAGCCTGCTGTCCACCTGTAGTGAGATCTTGGACAAGTTACCTAGTTCCTCGAGGACACAGATTTACCTGAAAATGAACATAATGACAGTCATTAGCCTCCCAAGGTTGTGAGGGTGTGTCGAGATCACACACCTAAGGGAGCTGGAGCGCAGTGGCTATTGCCAGCCCGTGTAGCACCTGGTTTGTCTCTGGAAGGGTCATGCATGACTACGGCCTGCAGGGGGCAGTGTCCCCCCATGAATCTGACTCAACTCAGCACCAGACTGGACTTTTAAGTTCTGGACAGCAAGAAACAAGGTGCACAAAGCACACTAAAGTGCCCAGATGGCAGCAAATGCAAGCAGATGGCAAAGAAGATTGGGACTATTGTTAAAAACAGCATTTATCGGTGGGTGGTTGCAATAAATGGTTGCGGAGAAAATACCAAGAATTAAAAGAGCCCGGTCCCAGTGTCACATTAGCGTGAAGATGGAAGCGGCACTCAAGCTTTCTGTGGGCTTCGGGGATGGGGTTTCCTGGACTTCAGTGACCTGAGCCCTTGTTTGTGCAATTCGTGCTAGAGATCAAAAGAGTCCTGGAAAACACCTGGAAGCAAGGAGCAGTGATCAGCGAGGAGTAACTTTGGGGTTCCAGGAATCTGGTCCCTGACGCCGGTTGAGGCTCACAGCTACTGTGGCCGCGTGCTTTAGGTCACAGGGTCAGCTCTCTGTGGGGTCTGGTCAGCCCTTGGAGCAGACAAAGCAAAGCCCGGCCAGGGTGTCTGCCAGCCCCGGAGTCCCTTGTGATTGGTCCCCCATTTCCCTGCAGGCCATTTTTGTAGTTTGTCTGGCATCATCGGCCCTCACCCTCATTGCGCCCCCCGCTGGTGGCCTGCCCTGGAGATGAACTGTAAGGTCTGCTATTTGGTCTCTTAGGCGACTTTGGGGACCCATCGCTAGCCATCATGGAGCACCAGAAACCCTTCCTGCAGTTAGCCAAGGCGACTCTTCACACGGTTTTACACTGCCCGAGTCCTCAGGGCACAAATCCCTGCCTCGGTCCGTGCGCAGTCTTCTGCCCTTGGCCCTTCTCGCTCAGCCTTAGAGATTCCTCAGGTCACACATGGAGGAGGCCTCGTGGGCACCGCGGGCCAGCGACATCTCCGCCAGGCACGGGGGCGCCGCAGTGGAGAGATTCACTGTCGCGCCTGTTTGAAAGCCGGTGCTGCAAGGGCTCTGTGTGCGGACCTTGCTGTCCACTTCCATGAGTCTTTCCCCAGAACGGACACTTGGTAGCGGAATCGCCGAGTTACGGGGGCGAGTGTGCAGAAGTTCGATAGCTAGAACCGAGTCACCCCCAAGGTCGGTCCCTACTTATGTTCTCGTCTCTTTAATTTCAGCCCTCAGGTGACAGGCTCTACACCAGGAGCTGACGGACCCAAGGAGCGTGAAGCCTACAGACGGAGAGCAGGCATTGCACCCAAGTCCTCCCTAGTCCCTCGAGGCCGATGTGACCTTGGGTGAGCCCCTTCACCTCTGAGACCCCGTACGCTTACTTGTGTGCTGGGCCTAGAAAGAGCACGAACGCCCAGGCGGTTATAAATGACTGAGTTAATATCTGCACAACACCCAGAACAGGCGTCTGGTGGGCAGCGAACACAAATCCACTGTTTCATGTCACTGTTACCCCAATGTCTCTGATGTGGCACACGTGGGGTGCTGGGGGTGAGGGGAAGCAGTGAGAAGTCTCAAGATGTGTGCGGCTTATGAACCAGAGGAACAAATTTCACTAGTAGATTTTGTTGAAATAAGTTAGGTAGTTTACTTGGTAAACACATAACATAACATTTTTTATATGGAAATAAATAGTATTATGGAGAATGCAAAATCAGTGTGCAATTGAGAACACAGCTAGAACTTCAAAACCTGAATCCTCACAGACTGCAGCAGGCAGCAGACGCTGCACCCTGCCCTGCCTACCCCTTCCTTACAAGCGAATCATCCCATGGGAAAGGCTTAACAGTTAGAGCAACCTGCATGGCTTATCTTCTGCAAACTGAGGCTATTGTAAGTCTAAGCTTGCTTTCTAGTTTTCTGGAAGTAATGATTGTCCTCAGCAATGAAACTCAAATTATTTTTATAGGCATCAGTCTTGATGTCTTAGCAAATCAATGAGCAGGTGTCACGCTCGAATCCATTGCTCTTTAGTGCAGTGTACACAGCTGTGGCTTAAACTTCCCAGGTAGTCAGAGTCATCCTGGGCCTCCTGTCTCCCTGAACCACAGGAAAAACATTCTGTGATTTTCAGAAGCTACAAGCACCAGTGAAGTGTATACTTCATTTGTTCATTTACTCTCTGTCCCTTCCTCTACTCTATCTTTCTGCTGTGCCCTTATTTTATTTTTATTTACTTTTTGTGGTAGCAGGGATTGAACTCAGGAATAATGGCTTGTCAGGCAAGCCATTGTCAGAAATAAGGGCTTGTCAGGCAAGCTCTTATTCTACTGAGCTATCTCTCTGGGCTGTGCCCTTATTTTAATACTCATCACATTGCAGTGAGTTCTACATTGAGCCTTTCCTGTCAGCTAAGAGGGTGAAATAAAGATGTGACTTCAAATCTTGACTCAGTTGCTCTTAGTTAGATAACCTCTGAAACGCTTGTTTGCTTCAGCTGCAGCCTCAGCTGCAAAATGAGGATATCTCTCTCTCAGGAT
The DNA here is from genome assembly GCA_004027165.1 of Ctenomys sociabilis. NCBI lineage: Eukaryota > Metazoa > Chordata > Mammalia > Rodentia > Ctenomyidae > Ctenomys > Ctenomys sociabilis. The sequence continues at coordinate 34,417 of PVKA01006915.1, forward strand.
CTCACAGATCCTTCTGTTGCAAGTACCAGGACAGGCACATATCCTACCAAGAACTTACCTGTTGTGGGCTTTTATTTTAGGCACTTTTGATTCTGGACTCCAAAGTAATCACCAAACTCAGAAAAGTTTTCTCTTTTCTACCTGAGTCTTCTGATTTGATTGCAGTGTCGGACTTCACAGTGGTGGCAAGGTGGTGGTAGCTGGTCTGTCACCTGCATCCATCAGATATGAAGCCCGAAGGAAAGGCAGAGCCCTCCTGGGATTCAAAGTATCCAGGGGTCTCCCAGGGTCTCCCCGAAGGTGATTGGGTCCTTTACCTATCCCTGAACCAATCACAAAGGCTAGGGGAATGGAAGTTTCTGATTGGCTCAGAGTCATGTGCTTGGAGTCTTAGTTGACTATGGGAATGTTTTTGTGTGGGAGGATTTTAATCAAGCCCAAATTGTCAAAATTTCTAGCAAACGAGAGAACAGGTATTGGAAGGCAAATGGCTAATGTCTGCTTTCAGATCACCTCTCCAACCGGCCTGCAGTGGGGAGAATGAAGTGAAGTAAAATTGCAAATGGCACGATGATCTAGCAGAAGCAACACGTGGGGATGAGTGACGTTAGCTTCTAAGTGGACTTTAGTGGCTGCGGCTTTCTCCTTCTAATCTCTGAGATCCTATCTACACTGTTACATGTCTCCAATTAGTATTTTCTCTCCAGCTTCAGCTCTCCCTGTGGATTTGGTCCACTGTGTTCAGCTAGACCATGATCAGAAGCCTGTATCCCCTTAGTGAGCTCATTGTGGCCTCCCATGGACTCACCCAGCCCCAGCTTGTGATCCTGGCCCGAAGCCAGACCCCTCACCTGCACCCTCCTTCTGCTCTCGGGTCCATGCATCAGCCAGGTACCAGGAGGGCTCTGATGCTTGGTTGTTTCATGCTCGCTGGACCCCTGGCCCACCACCATAACCTCACTTTCGTTCTTAGCCTCAGACACTTCCTGTGCACCCGGCCCAAAGACAAGGGCTCTGGAATCCAGTGCCTGGCACCACTCAGTTCAGTCTCTTAAGCTGCACGCCTTTAAGCGAATGCTTCAATTTCCTCATCTGTGAATTCCACTGTGCTCTTTGGATTGTGCAGCTTTGATTGAATCACACCTGCCTGCAGCCCTGCCTCCATCCCTGATCAGAGAGGTCTGAGAGTCTGGTCTGTGGTGCTGTCAGTCTCTCTTGTCTCATTTAACTCTAATTTATGATTCATCCTCTCTTCCTCCCCTCTTTTTCCCTCAGCAGCAGATAGTTTTGATTTGGAGATGTCGGCTCACTGTAGAATGCTACTTCCACACCTGTAGAATATCATGTTGCCTGCCGTTCACTTCTGTAGAGTTTCTAATCCTCGCAGCTCTGGGGTGTGTAATTATATCCCCTACTTCTTTGCCTGCTGCAGCCCCACTCTTAGATGCTGTCTGTTTCTTCCTCGCCTTCCAGTGACCCCTGCCGGGGCTCTTACCTACGAGGATAAGGTCTCCCCACTAAGCGGAGGCATGAGATCCAGTCACCAGCTTGTGGACTGCCTGAGCCCATTGTGTCCTGGAATGAGCACACCAAGCGCTGTCTCAGTGGCGGGCCAGGTGACAGGGGCTCTCCTAACTGGCACACTGTCCACCAGAGCAGTCACTAGCCGCAGCTACACACTGTGGTTTACATTAAAATGAATGACAGTTAACTGAATTCCGCAAAACACTCTAACATAGTCCAGCAGTCCACAATATTGGAATGCCAATAGAATACCCATCTCCGACAGGACTAAACAAAAAAAGGGGGATACAAAGGAAGGACCACTCTGTATTTGTACAGAACAGTCAGGATAAATATGCAGCCACTTTTGTGTAATTCTATGAGAAGAAAGATTTGCACTAATAGTGTTTGGACAGGATATCCTGTCTGCTTCTTGTACTATAGATAGCCACTAGGAAGATAACAATGTAAAAAGTATTAATTATTGAAACTGTACTATAAATCAACTTTAAAAAAAGACAGGATTACAACTACATTCTCTTAATTCACTGAGTAGAAGGATCTACTCTAATAGTGTTTGTAAATACAATATTATGTCTGCACCTTGTACAACACATAACCACTAAGAAAACAATATGCAATGTATTAGTTATTGAATCTGTTCAACTAATTTGATTTAAAAAAAAAAAAGAATGATAATTGGAATGTCAGCCCTTGCATTGCACCAAACACACATCAAGTGCTCAGCAACCGCCTGGGGCTCCTGGCTCCTGTCTAGGATTGCACAGGGGCAGAGCAGTTTTAGCACCCTAGAAAGTGACACAGAAGGCCAGGGATGTGGCTCAGTGGAATAAGCACTTCTCTGGCAAGTGCTAAGGCCTGAGTTCAATCCCTGGTTCCGCAAAAAAAAAAAAAAAAAAAAAAAAAGAAAGAAAGAAAAGTGCCACAGAACAGCCCTGCCCTGAAGCTGGGACACAGAGAGAGTCCCTTCCCCTCTTGCCCTGGGGCAGGGCCCAAGCTGCCTGCTGCACCCCTCATGCTGCACAGAGGGGCAGCCTCAGCTTTGCAGCTGAGCATAGTCTTGAAAATGAAGGTGAAGGAGCCCTTGGAGATCCATGCTGCCCTCAGCTGAGTTACTGCATGTGACTTCCTTGGGAGGCAGTGCTAATTTTACTTGGTGGCCAGGACCTGGGCCCACAGAGGAGGAGTCCGGCTGCTTGGAAATCGGGCTCTAGGGGCCTGAAGGCTGGGCCGGCACTATCTGAGCTCTAGCCACAATCAAGCAGCATTCAGGGGGGTCCAGGCACCTCTCTGGGTGAGTTAGATGCTTTAAAGAATACACAGGAGCCATGGGGATGCATTCTGGGGGTGCAGGCCCCATGCCCAAGTCCAAGATGGAAGGGTGGTGCAGCAGGGGCTCTGGCCAAGGACTGTGTGGTTTCCTGCAGTCTTTCCCTCAATTCCAGTCTTGCCCTGCATTAATTTGTGAGTTGAGTGACTGCTGGGTTTCAGTTTTCTCCTTCATGTAGGAACACAGTAGGTGGAGTCATCTCCACGGTCTCTAATTCGGACACTAACTGTGGCAGAGGTAAACTCTCAGTAAAAAGGGACAGAATGGAGTCTGCTTGTGAGCACTGGGGAATGGAAGGCTAAAGCGAAGGCCTCTGAGGGTGAAAACAAGGAGACCTATTCAGCCTATGGGGGGGGAGTAATTATGTAAATTATAAGATGATTTACCTCCTACCAAAATCATTAGTTTAGTTTTGCTATTGGACAGAGTATGCAGTACCCATTTACTGTACAAATGACCACTTGAAGCCATCATTTTTTGACCCCTGGATTTATCAGGGCTCAAATCTATATTTACTTCATTACTCACTTGCTCAAAGTATTGGCTTTTGTGTGGGATGACATATTATATCTATACATACAGATGTTCAAGACCATTCAGTTTAATTCAGTTCAGCAATTGGTTCTTTCGAAAATACTCAATTTCCAAATGTTCAAGTGAAACCTGAAATTAGCTATCTTGTAGTCTTGAGAATTGGCTCATGGAAACTTGTTCAGGTCTGGCCAGATCTGTCGTCTGTCTGCTTGGTGATATAGTGGAATTTTGGCAGAGAGACAGTTGTATTCTGTGAACATACTTCAGCGTTAAAGTCAAGGCCAGAGATACTGTGAACAAGGTCAGGGCCACTAGCAGCACTGTCAGCAGAACCCTGGATGTTGATGATGGACATTGACCATCACTGCCCGATGCCATGGGGCCACCGTATCAGTGTAATTCTAATCCAGTTTCCAAGCTAAACACAGGCTGCTTCCAGAAAACCCATCTGAGAGGCTTTACGTACTGAATCCTACAGCCTCATGGTCATTGGTAGAGCACCAAACTGCTTAAAAGTGAGCTTTCTTATAGTGGGTGCTGTGTTGAGTTGTTCAGGCAGAGAGCTAAGGATGGAGGCTATGAACCATGCCTTCTCCTGAGTAGGGTGTGTGTGTGTGTGTGTGTGTGTGTGTGTGTGTGTGTGTGTGTGTCTGTCTGTCTGTCTGTCTGTCTGTGCGAAAAATTAGATTTTTCCAAAGTAGATTGCTGCTGTGGAAAATTCTGGCATTGGGACATAGGATGTGTTGCCCTGGAGAGAGGAGGCTGATTAAGAACATATTGTAGAGGTTCATATTTGATGAGACAAAGCCTGAACAGGAGTGTTGGGAGGTGGTTGGGATGGACAAAACAGTTGATGGTCATCAGTGAGTTCTAGAACAGAACCCAACAGGATATCGAAGTGGGCTGGACGTATGTATCCCTGATCTTGCTTATGTTTTCCTCTGACATCAGAGTGAGTCACGTAAGGCAAGGGAAGGTTGTAAAGTGATATAGTCTCAGGGATTTCTAAGGACTTTCTAAGCAGTTTGAAAAATCTCATTTTTTAGCAGAAGACCCTCCCCTCACCTCACCAGGATACTTCAGTTTCTTAGTTGCCCAGGAAACAGTTCCCATGACAGTTCCTTTTAGGTTTGTCTGTTAGGAATGGTTGGTCGCTGTGATGCATATTGTAAGAACCAATGTCCAGCTGACAAGCCATTCTGCCTAGGTTTGCCTACACACTTCCTGCTTGCTTCCCTGCATAAGCCCAGGACCACCAGAAATCAGGGCATGATATTTAGGAATGATCTTGATCTGTGCCTGTCCAGCTTTGAATAAATCTGCCTCCACATCCTGGGTGTTGATTTGGTGTTTCTGTTTGCTGTAGCAATTCCGCTTTTCTCTCTTTCTCAAGGGATCATCTTCATTGGTGGTTTTTGGAAAGGAAGATGAGGCATAGATGGGGATTGTGTCCCATTTCTTCTCCTCCCCCGAGAGATGAGTCGGGCCTCCAGTCCCTCCGCTGACTCTTGTGCTTGTCCCTGGTGAGAGTGGCGGGACACAGAGCCCTTGGTGGGTGGCCATGCTCTGTCTCTGCCCTGTCCTTTGTACCATGAAGGGTGGTCCTTCAGAGCTTTCCTTGACATTGGGATTCTATATTGAATTGAGGATTACAGAGAGAGAGCATTTAAAAATGGTATGCTAATCCCTAGCCATCTCATCCCAGGGAAGGCCTGCCAGGAAGTGGGAACCTGTCACTGGCATTGGTCTCCTGTAGGTGTCCCCACCTGCTGACATCAGTCCTTTGTCTCAGGCACCAAGGCCTTCCTGAAGACAGCCTCTCTGTTGTGTTCTCTGTGTTCCAATTTTTGTGAGATCCTATCCTGCTGAGGATGGGCTCCTAATCTCCAAGGGACTCATTTCTGAAGACTGAGTGAATGAGGTTCCCATCACTGGAGGGTTCAACACAGGGGTCCTTTGGTATGGTGCATGGGGCCACAGGAGGCTGGAGGAGTCCTGGTATTCTGAGCTCCACGGTGGAGTCTGTGAGGTGTGGTTGGAAGTTCCCATGCAGATGCTAGCTGTGGCTTTGGATCCTGCACCTCCAGTTGTCCAGCTAGCAATGGTTGGAAGCCCTGAGCCTTCCCAAATTACTCTCTCTCTATCTCCTAACCCTAATTGTAAATTTTCAGTTGTAGGAGAATAAACACTCATAAGGTCCCAGGTACAGTGGCACAAGCCAGCACACTCAGCACTCTGAGAGGCTGAGGCAGGAAGATCACAAGTTCAAGCACAACCTGGCAACATAGTAGCTTAGTAGAGCCTGGCTTAAAAAAGAAAGGAGTAAAGAAAGAAAGGGAAGAAAGCAAGGAAGGAAAGAAGGAAGGTCAAAAGCAAGGCTAGGGCTGAGGAGGTAGCTCAGTTCAAATGCTCTGAGTTTGATTCCCAGTATCACACATACACACATAAAGCAATAAAACAGAACAAAACAATGCTTAAAATCTCAAACCACCACCACCACCACCATCACCACCACCACCACCACCACCACCAAAGAGCCACAAGTTACCTGTGATGGACAGTCTTCCTCCAGTCAGCTCCTGTCCTGTACTGTGCTGTGGACTCATGGCCCCTGGAGCTTCCCGAGTGCAGGAAATCCACCTCCTGCCGAGCCTTCCAAAGACAGAGGGAGGACTGTGCAGTCACCACTGGCAGGAGCGTCGCTGTCTCCGCGGGCCCATTTTCCTCTCCATTTTCTCTCCCCTTTCTGGGAACACAGGCTGCTTGGGCACATTCTCCAGGTTCATAATCACATTTATTCTCATTATTCCATCTTTGCAGATCTGATCTTAAATAACCACATACTGGTCTTGGTAGAGGCTTGTTTAGGTGTTTGAAGCGCATGTTCAACCTCCACAACTTGACATAATTCTCCAAACCTATAAAAGCAGCCACTCACATGGCCTTAAATTTACCAACAATGTAGTTCATCTTAGTCACAAACAAAAAGAACGACAGCAGTGTTTAGAGAAATGATCACAGTATTTAACAACAAATGAGGGATCAGATGATGGCACAAGGACCCTGCAAAGCAGGCTCTATTCAGCCTCCAGTATGGCTGCCTTCCTTTCCTGGAGCAAACAGAAATGCATTTGCAAGCAGGCTCAGGGTAGGCATCAGGAGGAGGCCAGGGTGGTGCTGGGACTTGGCTTCATTTTTGCTCTATGAGACCCCTCACTGTCCAGGTCAGAAGTCTGGCTGGCTGATCTGTCCACTACGATGTTTTAGCTGAAAAGGAAAACCTTGACCTCTGTGTAAGTGGCAGTCACCTGCGGGCTGTGTGCAGCTGCTGCATACTCAGAAGGTCTCATCAGTGTGGGGGTGGGCGACCTGCAATGAAAGCACAGCCAGGGAGGGAAGGCTTCCTGCAGGATGGACAAGATGGCTTCTGGGGATCTTTGTAATAGCCGAAGTCAGGAGTGCTTGGGGCCAGAAAGTCAGGAACAGGGCATGGTCTGAGGCCACCCAGCCTTTCAATTATAACATGCAACTGATTCATGGTTTTGTGAAATTATTATTATTATTATTTTTGTGTGTGGTACTAGGGTTTGCCAGGCAAGCACTTATTCCACAGAGCTATCCCCCAGGCCCTGTGAAATTCTTCAGCAAATCTTCCTCTTTCCCTCCCTCCCTCCCTTCTTCCCTCCCACTCTTTCTCCCATTATTCTCTTTGCTAGAAATAATTTTTATAGTATTCTCTTCTCTGGGCAAAAACAGGTTGTTGTTCTTAAAATTATTATGATGTAGTTATAAATTGCTGATGGCTGGAAAATACCAGTCAGCATCACACCAGGAAGCCAGGTGTGTGTGTGTGTGGGGGGGTGACAGCTTAGTGAGGTGCTGACTCAGGGGCTGGGGGCAGAGAGAGCAGTGGTTCCGCTGCTCTGCACTTCTGGGCATGTCCCTTCTCATTCTCCTCTTGTGGTACCAGGGTTGATTTGAAGACCTTCGCATGGACCCACATCCCTCACCTTAACAGATTTTTTTCTTGAGGCAGGATCTCGCTAAGTCACTAATTTTCCCAGATGAAATTTGATTTTGCATTTGCTCTGCCTCAGTCTCCTGGAGAGCTGGAATTACAGCCATGTGCCTCCGAGGCCTGCTCTAAAGGTGTCCTCTTTAGATACGAAGGCTGCTTTGGCCATATTACATAACTATTTTTATTACCTATTGATATTTTGGTTTTAGATTTTGAATAAATCATTTAAAAATTCTAATGTTTCTTCTTTTTAAACTACTGTCATAGGTGGCCGGCTAGCTCAATCGGTAGAGCATGAGACTCTTAACCAAATAGCACAGGAAAAGGGTCTTGAGGGAGGGTCTGCTGTGGTCCTTTGGGGCCAGGTCAATCCTTCTTTAAAATATTTATTTATTTATTTATTTGGTACAGAGTCTCTCTACACAGCTCAGATTCATAGTGATCTTCCTGCATCAGTCTTCCCAGTGCTCGGATTACAGGTGTGCACCACCATGCTGGGTTTCCATGGCTGGCTCTGCACACTCATCTTCTGGGGTCGGCGCGACATGTGGTACTGGGGATCAAACCCAGGTCCTTGCACTTGCCAGGCGGGTGCTCAGACTGCACAGCTATCTCCCAGCCCTGGGGCCAGGGTAATCCTGAAATTTCAGGTCACCCATCAATGCTTTGAGAGATACTTTCAAAGTTTTCAGGAAGCTCTGAATCTGCCTATCAGATAGAATGCACTGTAGAAGAGCTGTGGGGCCTGTGGGGGCAATGTCTGCACAGAGCGATGTCCCATGGTGCTCTGGGGCAATGGCCAGTGCTTGGCTGTGGCTCTGGATGGCTGTGGAGCCCACTGTGCTTCTGAGTGTGTTGACAGTGCCATGCTGTGTCCTAGACCACTGCTGCAGTCTACAACTCTGAACTCAGGTATGGTCTTTGCGGGAAACCTCAGCCAACATTCTTATGGTGTCCAGTGAGGTGCTGCAGAAAGCCCGGATGGTTTAGCGTCAGATGCTTGTAAGTGAAGAGTGATGAGCTCGGGATGAGTCAGCCTTCACAGCAAGTCCATCTCATTTGTTTAGAAGCTATAGTGACATGTCAAAGGATCATGCTTGGGTAGAAGGGGAAAATCCACAGAACTTTACCACTTCCAGGGATGATGGAGCCGGTCTGTAAGGACCAATGTGTTGGTGAGTCTTTAAGACTTGGCCTTGGAATGATTTTAGATTTTTCCAGGTCACTGAATTCAGAGTCACTGATATCTTGTGATTTTCAAGCATTTATTCCTTTGACTGCTGCCTCTTGTTCAAGTGAGTTTTTGTTGCCATTGGGACCGTGATATGGCTTGTACCTAGATGTCCCCCAGGGCTTCCCATGCTCATGAGTGGGGCTTCTTGGAGCTGGCTGGACATGCGGGTATGTATGTAGATTATGGGTGTGATGCTGGATTAGCCCACTGATTGGTGCAGCGCGGTTATGGGTGTGGCTGAATGGATTTACAGAGGACCTCCTCTAGGTGTGAGCAGCATCAACCAGCAGGCCTGTAGCTGGAATAAAATAAGGAAAGAGAGACTCCTGGCACTCCTTCCTGCCCTCTGCCTCCCTGCCATGGACTGTTTCTCCTCTTGATGCCCCTTTGCAGGCTGCCTTGCCCTGGAGCCAGCCAACTATGGACTGAAGCTTCTACAAACTGTGAGCTAAAGTAAACTTTCTCCTTCAACTTGTGAGTGAAGGGTATTTTGTCCTAACAATGAGGAAAGTAACTGGAACAAACCTCGTCATTGTCCATAAATTGTCTGTTATTAAACAAAAACACAGGCTGGGGGCAGCACTTAAACAACTGAGCCTTATGTTTTTATGACTGTGGAGTCTGAAGTTCAAGATCCAGCTGTTATGTGGGGGGCCTTAAGAGCAATGGTGTTATTTTGCAGAGGTATATCAGAACGTTTATGTGCAAATGCCAAGTTGTATGAGAAAATTCCAAAGCATCTGCCAGAAGCTTTAGTGGGAAAATACGTACTCAAAACTTGACAGTCACACCAGCAGTGTCTTGGGCATTAGTGCAGTGAAGCTGTAGATGTCACTGGCCAGCTGTTTCTTTTTAAGGCAATAATGAACATTACTATGTGCCCACAAGCCACGTTGGTGGGTGCTGCCTATAGTGGGTCAATTTCTGGCTAGTGCTATAATTTTTCTGTTGTATGAAAAGCTGATAAGACCAACCAGGAAAACTTGAAGAAAAGAACTTTGGAAATTGGAATTGTATTGATTTTCTTTCTCTTGGTATTGGAGATTAGTGTTACAGACCCTGTTAAATAGTTTATAGATCATAGAATAGCATGCATTTCTTTAAATGGGGAGTTCTGGGCTCTTAGCCTTTGTGCAGAATGAATGGATCTCAGAATTGCCCAGACTGAGGTCAAACTTTCATCCTCTTGTCACTCAGTGTAGGGTTTGCTAACAAACCTTTTATCATTTATTTGCATTCAAGAATTCCATTTAAATCTGAAAGTGGGCCCAGGAGATGGCTTAGTAGAATGAGCACTTCCCTGGCAAGCGCAAGGGCCTGAGTTCAGTCCCTGGTTCTGTAAAAAGAAAAAGTTTCCACCAAATGATGGGACAGCATTTTGTACAGTTAGTCCAGTTTGGTCACTCATTGATGAAGCAATGACTACATTAGTCATGGAATATTGAAAGCTAATATAAAACCTGCTCTTGAGTGGATTTAACACATGAAATTTTACCAAAAAAAATGAAGTTTAAGATTGGGGTGCCAGCAGGGCTGGTGCCTGCACATGGCTGCCTCGCTGCTGGCCCTTGGTGGGCATCTTTCCTGCGAAGGGGAGAAAGAGAAAGATCACTGGAGTCCCTCTCTTTTCTAATCCTGACTCTAATGCTATCTGTAACCCTAACAGGAACTCATTCAACCTCCATTGTCTCCTACAATCCCCCTCTAAAAACAGTCACTTTGGGGTATTGTCACTTTGGAGATTAAGGCTCCAACATAGACACCCCTGAGTTCATAACAATTTCAGACACACACACTGTTGGGGGGCATTCTGCAAAATTGAACAACAGTAAGAAAATATACACTGCTCTCTCCTGTGCAGCCGGGTGATGGGGGGTGAGTCTCCATCCCTACAGGAACCTGTGGCACCTGTTGCTTTTGGTGTTTTACGACAATGAAGCTATGCTATAGTCACTTTGCAACTTACTCTCTTATCAACTAATGTCTAATGAAGTTTTGAAATTTCTTTTGCGATTTCCCATTAGTGACTACAACTATCAGGTAGCATAGTGAGACTTTGCACCAAATACACGCACACACACACAAACACACACACAGAGAGAGAGAGAGAGAGAGAGAGAGAGAGAGAGAGAGAGAGAGAGAGAGAGAGAGAGAGAGAGACAAACAGAGAGAGACAGAGAGAAATGAAATCCACCTTATACTGGGTGAGGTGGCACAGGCTTGTAGTTCCTGTATTCTGGACAGCTGAGGCAGGAGGATTAAAAATGTGAGCCTTGTTCAGGCAATTTAGCCCTCCAGTAAGATCCATTCTCAAAATAAAAATTGCAGAGGTCTCTAGTTCTAATCCAGCACGAAGGTTTTAGGTTCAGTCTCCACTACTACAACAAAGAATCCTTCTTGAGTGGCCAAATTTGAAAAAAAAAAAAAGTAAAAGATTTAGATGAAGAAGATGGGAGTTGGCTTTATAGTACATTTGGGCCCTGGGAGGTTTGTTTATGAAAGGAACAGACTTCAAACCACCAATGGTTTTCTCAATTGTCATAAAAAAGTAGGCAAAGAACTCAAGATTCCAAGGCCTCTTTCTAAAAAGATTATTGAGGCACAGCAAAAGCAAAACCGTCTTTAACTCTCAGAGTTCTCTAAATTTCATTTTGACCCCAACAGTCGCCTCCATCCCAGCCCCTTCCGTAGCTGGTCCTCCTGGTTCTCCCTCCCTGGCTTCCTGGATCCTTCTAGACCCGGGGTCCTTGGACGCCAACTTGCCTCCAAAGGTTAAAAGCCCCTCTGAGCAGATAAGCACCCTCTCTTGATTACAGGCAGCAGTCTCACGCTGAGCTGAAAGTCGTCGCCAAGAGGCTGTGCAAAGCTGGCGGTAGAGGGCGGAGCTTGCGGAGGAGATGAGAGTGCTTGCAGGTGTGAGTCATGGAGCGCGCAGGGCTGCACCAGCGGGTTCCCGTGTTGGGGCAGCTCAGGTGCTGGGAACGGAGTGCAGAAGACGGAACTGGCCGTGCAGCATGACTCTGAGGACCCTGCCTATCCGAGGAGATCCGCGGGGTTCAGATGTGCTCGCTGTCTCCCGGAGTCCTCTCTTCGGATCCAGCTGTAAGAGGGAAGACAAGCTCACAAGGGCATCAGCGAGAGGCTGGCACACTGCAGGCGGCAGCCGGGAAGACGTTGGAGCAGGCGACACCAGCTCTCCTCTCACTTTTTCTTTTTTTTTCCCCTGCAGTCCAGGGGATTAAGCCTAGGGCCTTTTGCTGAGCTTCATCCCCAGCCCTTTGTTATTTTTCATTTTGAGACAGGATCTCACTAAGTGGCCATGCTGCCCAGCTTGGGCTTGACCATGCGTTGTTCTCGCCTCAGTCTCCCGAGTGCTGGATGACTGGTGTGTGCCACTGCGCCTGGTTCCGCTCACTTTGGACAAATAAATATTGCAAGGCAGAAACTGGGTGTTTAATATGTCGGCATCAACTAAAGTAGGAAATAGCACCCCTGCTGGAATGCCCAACACGGTGCTGAAAGCAGCTTGGGACAAAAATAATAAGAACCTGAATACATTCATGGCCATATGCATAAAACATGTGGGTGCGTCCGCCTCAAGTAATCAACTCCCAAGAGAGGACTATTTCATAGAAATTGTAAACAGAAAAGTCACAAAAAAGAATGGCTCTGCTTTGGCTAAACAGAGAGAAAAAGTAGGTAAAATATGCAGTTACTGATTGTTAAGGCCACAGGAGGTCTTCTGGTGAGTTGTTTCAAGTGAGCGCTTGTATTGATTGAGTACTCAAAAAATGTACCAGAGATTAAGGAATTCAAAGTAATGCTTTTGAAACGTTAAAAAGATAGTCCCATGGAAACAATTCTAATAGGTTAAGAATGCAAGTCTACATAATTGCAAAATTTTGTAAACAAAATCAATATTACTTTTTGATTAATAAAAGATAAGTCTTCCCTGGCCTGTAGAGGTAGTAGTCTGATGTTTTCATTGCACTTGGGTATATTTTAAGCTTGCACAGGCTAAGTGATCAAATAAAACATGTCACTTCTTTCTGAGGCTTACAATGATAAAAATAAAAATTTATGTTTATTCTGAAGTACTTATTTCAATAGTAATTATGTTTTGAAGTATGCCAGCTGTAAGATTAATTTTTAAGATTCTTAGAACACATTAAATTTGAATTAATAAAGGGCTATTTATTAGATCACTAGATAATTTCTAAATAAAAGTGAAGCATTAAATCACTAACCATAAATTCAAATTTATATACTTTTTCTTAGTTTAATATGCTACTTGGGGGGGGCAAAAGAACTTCCTTGCTTCTCTGAAGGTTCAAAATGCAGTCTGCTGAGCAGCCAGGTGGCCAGTGGGGGAGGCTTGGCCTCCAAACGCCCCAGTCAGTCTCGTCCAGTAGGGCTCACGCTCCTGTTCCTTCCCAGCCTTCCTAGGAAGTCCCCAGATTGGACACCTCCTGGGGTACAGGAACGAGCAAGGGCTAGAGGCCCTGCTCTCATTGCCACACCCATGATCAGGGCAGTTGGTCCTCACCTTCTCAGGTGAGGCCCAGGTCCCTTCTGGCAGCTGCCTAAGACCAGGCTTTCACCCACCTTCCTGCTTGCACTGCAGCTGCTGACCCCGGGTAGGCACCACTACCAAACCTGTCCCATGCTCCCCACCCTTCTACTCCCCTCCCCCAAGGCTCTGGTTCCATCTTTTCCTCTGTTCACAATCTACCTCTAGACAGTTGTGTTGGTTTTTGTTCAGTGTTTCACTCTTAGGCATTTATCATAGCTGCTGCTATCAGCACTGGATGCCCATCCTCATTGCCTCCTGTTATGCCCTGTTCCCTCCCCAAGTTGGGGTAGGGTGCCCAGGCTAAGTGCAGAGCACCCCTTCCTATGGAAGGTGGGGCAATGCCTCTTGGATGCTACTGCACGGTGGGGAGAGGCCATGCCAACTATGGAAGGGGTAGGGGCCACGAGCTCCCTCCCCCTGTTCTGTTGGAGAGGTTGGCCATTATTCATTCCAGCCTGGGGCTCCCCCTCTGGTTTCCTATTTGCAGTTACTTGCACACAAAATATCCTTTTCTGGAAAACAAATTGAGTCTGCTGAAATAAATGAACAATAGATAGAGTAACAGGACAGAGATGCAGATTTATTACATACAACCAGGGCATCATGGGAAATGAATACTCCCAAACCAAAGGAGATGAAGAAGTTCCACAGTGCAGAGGGGATCTGGGCAGTTTGTGGAGGGGAAATGGCTTAGGGTGCATGATGAGGTCTGAAGAACAGAAAACAGCCTGGGTTTGTCAGGCGCCTGAGTGGTGCTGACTCAAGTCTCTTTGCCTGAGCGTTTTAGCCCCTAGAGGACATGGCCTTCCACCACCAGGATGACAGTAGAAGAAGCCCTTCCCTGTGCTTCTGGGAGAAGGAGGGACAGCAGGCAAAAGGGTTTAGGTGTCAGTGACATCCTGGCTCTGCGTTCTTTGATGCAAAGTATTCAGCATGTCAGAGGGAAGCCACGCTTGGGGCTCCTGAGCCCCAGCACTGCCTCTGGAACTGTGAATGGGTGTGCTAATGTTTGTCACTTTGAGAAGTGTGTGAGGGACACAGAAGTTGTGCTAGGTGTACGCACGAGCGCTGCCGTCTGAAATGCCGATCCGCAGTGATTCACGGTCCCCCACACTCCTCCTTAGGTACCCCGTTACATTTCCTCTGGGAAACAGAAGTTACTCTGGTTAAAAGTTATAACTGAATGCGCCAGCATGCAATGGTGCCATGCGTAATCGGAGCCGATGATGAGATATTCCCTTGCTTACAACAAAAGAAGATTATACTGTACGCAAGACCTGAGCTGTGGAGTCTATGGAAGCGCTGAGCTATGATAAGCTACAGAGTCTGTTGAAACAGAAGTTTGCTTAGCTCTGGTAGCATTTCCCTTTGGTTTTCCGTGCATCACCTTTGCCTACATTTTTATAAATATTTATTTATTTATTTGTGCATTGCTTTGTCTTCTAGGAATTAGACATCTCCACTTCCGGGAATTCTGGATTTAGAACTTCTAACTTCCCTCCAGCCTCTCCATGTTCTGCCTTGTGAGAGACCTGGAAAGTTGGGGGGCAGTGGCTGAGGGGAGAGTAGGCAACTTAGATTGCATCACCAAGACCACCAAAGACGACTGCACCGCGCACCCTAGAATTTGCCAGCTTAGCACAGGGTTGTCTCGGTGTGGCAGAGAAACAGCAGACACAGGAAAGACTCTGCTTCCCTTCTTCTTTCCCTAAAAATAGAGCACAAACTTCCTTCTGTCAAAGTGACCTTTCTCTCAGGTCAGGGGTGCCCTTCTTCTGTGCTAGGAGAGAATGGTTCTTTTTTATTTTCTCCCCTGTATTTTAGGGAAGGGTCTACAGGGTGTTCAGTGTCTCATTACTAGTTTGGACTCTTAGTGTTCTGCCTGTTCACAGCCTCCCAAGAGCTGGGATTACAGGTGCACACCACCACGCCCACTCTCAATCCCTATCTCAGGCACCTTGGGGGCTGGGCCAGCCCTGCAGGCCCAGGGTTTGAACCTCTGGCCCCTGTGCCTGCTTGCAGGCACTTTAATCCACTGAGTTATTTGACCAGCAATGACAGTGATGCTTTTATCTTTTAACAAACCCCACTAAACATTCCTTGTCCATCACCTGTCTCACCCTCACCTCCCCACAAGGTAGTGCCCCTAGGAACCCACACTCTTACTTCCTTGTATCATGTCACTTCACACACACACGTGTGTGTGTGTGTGTGTGTGTGTGCGCACAGAGCTTAGTCTTTTAAAGACTAGCTTATAAGCATCTGTACTTATGCTTCTGGGTGGTCTTTGTTTCTCTTCTGTGATCCTTCTGTGTAATAAAAATTAAAATGTTTACAGCCAAATAAAGTCCACACTTCCTTCTGTTATTTGTCTTCTGCCGGTTAATGCCCAAATCTCAGTCGCTGAGCCCAAGGTGGTAGAAACAAGGTTTCACAGCTCATCGTCTGAGAGCAACAGGAAGTTTGGAACTTCAGCCAGGGCTGGCATGGAGATCCCACCTGCCTCCTGGGGAGGGACAGGCACTGTCATACTGCAAACAGCACTAGAGATCTGGGTTGGTTCCACCATAAAAGAACACCCGTCCTTGAACTCAGACCATAAGATGACCTCAAAGGGGGGAGAACATAATCTCCCCACCCACCCTCAGCATGAGAAGAAATGAAGACCCTACTGAAGCGTGTTTGTGGTGCTTATAGCCGAGTCCCAGGAGACAACCGCACTCAATCTCTGCCTTACCCTGGCCCTGAGGGGGGCCCATCTCGGAAGCCCTTGCGATCTTCCTTAGCGTTCTTCCTGGGGTGGCTTCCCAGGCAGGAGCCTGTTTCCAGAGCTTCCGGGGATGTTTTGAAATCCCCACCTCGCAGCCCGCACCACTTCCGGACTGCTGTAGCCCATGCTGTTCCCTGTGCTCATCAAGTCCCCTGCCATTAACCATCCAGCTCTCAGTAGAACGTGATGTCTCCAGGCTTCCTCTGAGATGTGGCCACAGCTTTGTAGGCAGTGTTCTCCTTTACTGCAGTGAGTGACAGGCTCAGTTTGTCTTACCAAGAGGTGGTGTCCATTTCATCCGGGGAACGAGCTTGTGGTAAAAGTTACAGTTGGTTTAGAGCAGAATTCAAAGTGCAGAGAATCCCAAGTATCAGGAACAAAGAAGTGAGCTGGATGTGCTGCGTACACCTGTGATCCTGGGAGGCTGAGACAGAGACTGCAAGTTTAAGCCCAGCCTAGCAACTTAATGACTTAGGGAGACCCTGTCTAAAAAATAATAAAAAAGGGATGGGGCTGTAGTGTAGTGTGAAGGCCTTAGTTCATCCCTTGGTATTAACAAGGAATTTGCAGATAACTGCAAAACTACCTTGTTGGAGGGGAAAAAGCAGACAGTCAGAGTTTATTTGCCTGTCTGTGATCACTTGCATCATACATTAGGCAGGTTTCTACCAATGTCAAAGACATCTGAGATGTTCAGATTACAAAGAGACCCGGTAGATTTTGGCTCACAGTTCTAGAGCCAAATAACTTTAAACAGCTCAGCCCTGGCGCATTGGGCACATACCTCTCACATGTAAGTGATGGGGACACAAAGCAAGAGTGAGAAAGAGACCTTGTCTCATAATTGTCCTGAGGCCATGTCCCCAGTGACCTATAGCCTTCCAAAGGCTCTTAAATGTCCCGTCACCTCCTGATGGGACGAACTGGAACCGAGTGTTGGACGCACGTGGCTTGGCTGGGTGCTGCGAGTGCAAAGGAGAGCGCGCAGGTCTGTGCTGCCCAGCCATACAGTCTTGGCTCCAAGGCAGCGAAAGCCGCAGCACCCCCTAGCTGCAGCATCAGAGGATCCAGACGGAGTCACAGGCTCAGCCTGAAGGAGGCGGATGAGACAGGTGCGAGAGAATGCGCATGCTTCCTGTCAACCTTCAGGAGCTGGCTGTTCACTGTTCACTGTGGTGGGCCGGGTGCCTTTCCTAGGCATGAAGTTTACTCTTCAAGCCATAGGAAATGAGTATTACAAGATCCATTTTCAAAGGGAGGAAGCTAAAGCTCTTCAGAAAGTGTGGAAATGTGCGTTGACGCCTGTAATTGCACACGGCTCGGTACTAACCTCGCTCACTGAGAGGGAGCTTGTGAAAGGCTTTCAAGGGCGAGGGGAGAAAGTTCTTGGACATCATGCAGGGCCGGGTGCCTGCTACTCTTTAATCTGGATTCTTGAGAAAGAGATGGGGAGATTTAAAAGTAAAGGGAAACAATCAAACCTGAGCTGCTACAAAGCCAAAGCAGATGGACATAAGAGGCACACCCACCAGAAAGTTCAGTGGTATCCTTGACTTTCCTCTGGGTGGAGACGCATTGCAACGAAATGCAACAAGTCCAGGTGCAGAAGCTCTCACCTGTACCTGCCATTTACCTTCACAGTAATAGAACAGTAGAAACCATCTGGTTCATGTATTGGTGAATATCTCATCCACATTTCCTTTTTTCTTTTTCTTTTAAGAGAGTGTAGCTATATGCTTATCTTATTCTTTTATAGCTGAATTATATCACAGATTCAAAAATTAATACTTTCTACCTTGTTATCTTCCTACTGTTTGTTCATAGTACTAGAAGCCGACATAATATCTTGTCCAACCACTATTAGTGCAAATCTTGCTTCTCATAGAATTATGCAGAAGCATGGCATATTTATACTAACTGTACTGTTTATATGCACACATGATTCTTCCTTTGTATATCCCCTTTTATTTTGTTTAGACCTGACAAAAATGAGCACTCCATTGTCATTAAACCAATTTAGGTGCTTGAACTCGGGCGACACAATCCAACACAGTGCAGCATTCCACAATAATGGTGAGTTATCTGAAGAAGTTGTTGACTGTAGCCATTTACAGCTCAACCTATTATTATGACCCCGTGTTATATACCTCATTTTTATACTTATCTGCTGGATGGTTAAGACCGAGATAGATCAAGCCCTATAAACCAAAAGATGTAGCTTTTGTTTCTGTTGGATTCCTCATTTCTTAAAAGCATTGACCTTGTGTTATCTTTGAGCTGCTTTGCAGCTCTGTGAATTGAAAAACCAAAGTAAGGTCAGTGATTCTGTCCCAAGGTTGGTGACCATGGAGGCCAATAGAGCGCACGGTATTGGGGTCTTTCCCCTAATCCATCGGAGCTGTGACCCTTCTGCTGGCCAGCTATGGGGCTGCTGCATCAGCACCTACTCTTTGAATTCCCCTTTGAGCCAGTTTAACACCTTAGGATCTCTTTAATGGGTGAATGAAATAAAATCTTTGCCATGCGTTCACTTTGTATGTATGTGAGAGTTGTGATTTTTTACCCATTTCAAAAAACAATTGCCTATATAGAAACCAGGGTGCTCTGGAGGAATCTCAGGTTTCAGACCCTACAGGAGATTTGGGGCTCTTCCAAAACGCTTGCGTGCTCTCTCTCCACCCACCCACCCCCAATTATTCCATTTGAGGGCTGCATACCTGGCATTCCTGGAGGTGAATGTTAAGCTTCTATTGTTTTCTTTGCAGAGCTATCTGATGGCGCAGGCTGTTTGTAAAATGCAGGCTGGGCAATTAGGTCCTGCTAACTTCTTCCTGACTAAAATGCCAGGATAAATATTTAACAGCCACAAGTGACTGAAAATAAATAGAGGCCTGGTAATGGTAATGGCAGCTAATTTGGTGCAGCGAGGAGGCAATCAGAGCAAGGATGAGGCTCACATTATAATTCCCACTTCCTGGGGCTCCCTGCCAATGGTGTTTGGATGTCAGCTCAGCCAGCTTCAGCATTTGGGGCCTTGAGAGGTTCACAGAGGCCATTAGCCATTACAGGCTTTCTCCTCGTGTCACCCTTGGAGGCTTGGGAACCGTTAACCCACATCTCAGTATCTTTAGATGTGTTATTAATCGCTCAGGAAAAATGCATTGTAGATACAATTTTCTAGTTCAGAGCATCAGCGAAGTCAGATGCTCTCAGGAGCTAGAGGATACAGGGTATGAAGAGCTTTCTCAAACTAGTTCAAATGAACAAACAGATGAACACTGTCGGACCACACAGCAAAAACCTGGTGACAGTGTCCAGACATAGGGGTTCCAGAATGTCATCAAGACCTGGTATCTTCAAGGCTTTCTCCTTGTTCTGCTTCCTTTGTGCTGGCCCTGTCTGATGAACTGACCCACCCTAGGATCAGCAGAAAAGAGTCCAGTGCTCCCCCAGCTTCCTCTGGTTGTCCAAACAAATTTCTCAGGATTAAATTCAATTGGATTAGTCATTGAGGCACAAATCATATGCCCATCTCTGAACCAGTCACTGTCTAGGAAGACGGGCCTATATTTTTGTGTCCCTGGGGACTGAATAAAGGCTTTTTGTGTTGAACTACATCTCCAGCTTTTTTTATCTTGAGGCCAGTTTTCACTAAATCACTGAGATGCCCAGGCTGGGCTTAAACTCACAGTCCTCCTTGTAGAGTGCTGGGATTATAGGTCTATACCAATATCATAGACAGCTAAGCTAGGTTGAAATATCCTGGGCAGTCAGACAGGGATGGGTGACCCTCGAGGGAGTCAGTGCAGATGATGAGAACACAGCAGAACTGTGGCTGGAGGCATGGCTGTTGAAGACCAGGCCTCAAGATAAAGACGGAATGGCCAAGTCTGCATAGGGATAAGTGGTATCACCTGGCCCAATAGTGTGTAGACAGACATCAGTCACCCTGGTGGGGGACCAAGACCTCCTGACCATCCCTTCCTAAAGAATATCTCTGTGCTTTATGTGTACACTTGCCATATAACCTGCTCTCCCACTGAATCAATGGCACCTAAGCAGCTATACTTGCAATCTTACTGGATGTTCATAGCTTTCACCCACATTGTACCTACCTTGTGTGATACTGCTTAATAAAAGTTTCAAGAAGTTAGCTTATAGGCAATGCACTTTCAAGTGCCCTCACGTCTCTCAGGAACCATCTGTCTCTCAATAAAGTTTGCCTACTCTTCACCTCCATTGTTCTTAGAATTCATTCTTTGTTTTGGGGCAATATGACTTGGTGTATCTGACATCTAGCAGGCTAGGAGTTATATTTATTTTTCCTATGGAATCACCACACCCAGATAGGTGTTCTGATGGGTAGGCAGGAGTCACGATTAGTGTTGGCTCTAGGGGTTGAACACTTATCTCCAAGAGCAGTGGGGAGGTTGCTTAGAGGACAATCTGGGAACTCAGCTGCTGTGGACCCAGACAGTACATAGGGATGGATGACATAGTGACTGCAGCCTGCAGGTTGAAACTTGCCAAGAGGTAGCACTTGAAAGGAAAAAAAATTGTACCTGTTACAGTACATAATGATTGCATTGCTCGTGAGGGTGGTCTGTGTTTGCAGCAATTCTTCATTCCTTTCCTTGTCCGCTTCCGCTTGCCCCCCTTCTCCCTTGAGCCCCTTCCCACTTAAGAGGGAAACACTCCTTCATGTTTCCTTTTTGCTCTTTATTTACAGGGTGGGTTTCTCATACAGGAGAAAGCCTGCAGTGTCTAAGCTCATGGGTCTGACTTGCTTCACTTAATGTCGCGGCCTCAGGATGATCCATTTTCCTGCCAATGGCTCAAATTTGTGTTTATGGCACAGCAGCACTCCGCTGCTGCTGTGGTGCCACCCTTTCCTTGCCCGCACATCTGTAGATGGGCATACGGGCTGCTTCTAAGAGTCAGCTGTCCTGAGGTGTGCTGGTGCAAGCGTAGGATGCCTTGATCCCTGTAATGGGATGTCCTTAAGTCTTCTGGGAAGACGCCTAGGAGGACAGCAGCTGGGTCCAGCTGCAGCCTTTTGAGGAAGCTCCATACCTGTTTCCATGGTGGCTGTACCAATTTACACTCCCACCAACTGTGCTGAGGCCTAAGCTCTGGAGATGCAGTTGGCAGTGCCCTGGAATCTGCAAGCATCTATTTATTCTGCCATATCAACTTACTGGGCAGGTCCTGTGAGACTTGCCCTGGTCTAAGCATGGGTGGTGGGGGACACAGAGATACCCACGTCACTGCTGCCAGAGAGGGCTCAACATTGTTGGCCTCTATCCTCAGGTATCAGATGCTAAGAGCAGAGTTCTGTGGGAAAGCTCACAAGATACCTTGTACTGGATTTAATCAATTTTACCTGAGCAATGGTGCTTATAACCTTATTGGTTGACCACAGTTTTGTCCCCCTCATGGTGAGGCTTGAAGATGCTTAAGGCTTTTGCATCCAATCTGTTCACATCTTATATTCAGATACATCCTTCAATAATTTCCTATTTCTCCCTGGCACAGCACACCTTTTCCATCTCTTACTCATTCCCAACCTATCCATAGTCTATTAGGAGACTCACAGTGTAGTACATCTCTTGGAGTCTTTGTACATCTAGCCCTGAGGGCCCAGACCTCCTGTGGGCTCTGTGGAGAGCAAGGGGATCACATCTTCAACTTGCCCTTGGCTGTCTAGAGTTTGCACAGCCACACACATCACAAATTGTCCTTAGTGGGCCTCTGATACCTTTAACACGGGATGGCCATGAGAAACACCATTAGCAACAGTTCCAAGGTGTGAGTGTTGTAGGTGCTGAATAAGCAATTGCTCTGGTAGTGTAGTAAAGAGCTCTAAGTGGGGAGTACCTAGGTCCTACTATGCTAAGATCTGAGGGTGAAAAATTCATGGGACCCTATAATTTTGGGGGTTTATAGTTGTGAAATTCCCTTAGTGACAGAGGGGAATGAAACTCCCAACCTGAAAGGTACCTGGGGAGAGTTTGTGTTCTCTAAAACTGAAGAATGAATTTTAGGAACAAATGCAAGTTAAAGAAGAATATTTATTGGGGGAAAGAAAGCTTTTGTCTGAGGGGGACAGAAGGGGGCCTTGTCCTTGGGAAGCTGTCTCTTCCAGTGATTTTTATAGAGTAAAACCATGCTGTAAAGCAGGTCTAAGGTGGAGAACACAGGAACCTGTGTAGGTAGGCATGAGGGAGACAAAACTATGGTCAACCAATAAGATTACAAGCACCACTGCTCAGGTAAAATTGATTAAATCCAGGACCAATAGAGAAATGGGTCACATAGCAAGTAGGCATGAATGTAGATCAGGAGTTCATTCAGTAACCGGTAGCGGTTGGATTAGTGACTCTTGCGGCTTCAGCATTTGTTTGATCCTTGGTCTTTAGGTCTGGCCCACAGCAGGGGCATCATCTCTCTCAGTTGCAAAGTATCTTGTCTTCCATGCTGGCTCCTCGAGGGCCTGGCCCTGTCTGACTGCCTATAATATTTCCATCTAATTCAGCTGCCTACAACACTAGGACACTGGAGATAATGTTTGAAGAGAAAAGAAAAATAAACCAAGGTTATCAGCAGGTGGAGGGAGTTGCTTGTGGAGTGAGAGGGCAAAATTGTTAGATGTTAATATTCAAGAAAGTACCCAAAGCTGTGTTAAATGACTTCTATGAATCACATCTTTGAATACTCATAATTCTATGAAGTGCTACTCACTGTTACCACCATTGTCCAGCTCCCTGCACCCCACTAACACACAGATTAAGGTGCTCCAATTCATGCAGTGACAAGAAGCCAGATTGAGGTGCCCGGTGGTGCTTGACTCCAGAGGGCCTGCTCTCAGTAGGGCTGCCAAGTGGATCTCTGAAAAGATTCCAACTGGCAGGAGTTTGGGGAATGAAGGGGGAAACTGTGTGAAATAAGCCTCTAGGAGACTAGCTGGGGGCTGCAGCTGTGTCTCTGAAGAGCCAGGTGAGGGCTGGGTTTGAGAGGGTTGGAAGGAGGACAGTGTCCCTGAGTTCTGTTTTCAGAAGCCTCCTTTAGCTGCCGGGCTGAACATAGCTAGTAGGGGGCAGTACTAGAGTCAGAGGCTGACCAGGAAGATGCCACTCCAGTCACCTGGGTGAGAGTGGCTGGCTCGCTGGATGAAGGTGGCCACTGTTGATTCCCATGCATGGGGGGATTCAGGAGACATTGCAATGCCTAGACTTGGTGGCCATGACAAGGAATAGGTGGCAGAGTGTGTCCTGGATGACACTCAGGGACCTAGCTGACGAAGCTGCATGGGTGTTGGCACCATCTGGGAGCTGGGAACACTGGGCAGCCCGGGGTGCAGAGCAGGCTTGGGGGAACAGGTGCTGGCTGAAACCAGGGATGAACCAAATTGAGGTTCCTCTGAGATGTGAAGTTGGCAGCTGCAAGAGTTTACTGGAACTCACAGAGGATCACAGTGAGGCTTTTGGGTGTTCCATTAGGGTTTTAGAGCAGCAGCAACAAGTTAGCACACATCTGGTGGTTTTAAGCAGTGGGAATTTTTTCTCTCATGGGTTTGGAGGCCAAAAGACCCCAGTCAAGAAAAATCTACTTCATGCTTCTCTTCTGACTTCAATCCATCCTTAGGGGCTCCCGCTTCCAGTCTGCTGCCTCCATCTCTGTGCAGAACTTCCCCTGCCTGGGACTCTGTGCTACTTCCTTTTCTTCCTTGTATAAGGGAACATACTGAACTTAGGGTCTAGCTTCAATCTATTACATCAGAGATCCTTAATAAATTTCCAAAGAGCCTATTTCCACATAAATGCACTGTGAGTGGCACTGGTTAGACTTAACACCTTTTAGGACTCTATTAGATCCACTGCAGATGCTATGAATTTAGAGATGTTGCCCAAGCTCTGGAGTATGCAACTCCTCAAGAGATCACCTGCAGGGACAAGAAAAGAGGACTCAGAGCTCCATGTGCCATGGTGGGACCAGGGTAGGGGAGGCGGCAGAATGGAAGGGGAGGGGCAATGCAAGAAGTACAGATGGAGAGAGGGTGGGTTCTAGGAAGGGAGGAGCAGTACTTACACATAAACCCTCAGGAGGTCTCTGTGCCTGCCTGAAGTGGCATGGGCTGGCTGCTCATGTGAAAATCTGGGGCTAGTGTTATCAATTTATTTTAGATTTTCCTAAGTGAATTTTAAATAGAACTCCAAGTAGAATGTTAATTTTAGAGAAAGTGTAGTCAGAGAAATAGCTGTATTATACTTAGCAGATATGTTTTCTCAAGTTCTTATTATTCTTTTAGGTGAAGAAGATTTGGACAGCTTATCACCCAAGTCTTCGTACCTTGGATTTAACTTTTATGTGGAGAATTGGACCTACAAGCCCTCAGATAGCTAAAAGGTAGCCCTGAATCCTGCCTACATGGTATTTTACAAATTGTTTGTGAATAGAAGTGTTCATGAACTGAGGTGTTACTGCACTGTGGACTTGGAAGAAGGCTGGATGTTCTTTGTGACACAGCACTTGGGAGCAAAATGATTCCTCAGGAAGTTTCCCATGGCATTGTCCACTGAGAGTCCTGACTGGCTGTGGTTGAGAGCTCCAGCTCGGTGAGGGGCTCTGCCTTCACAGGTGATAGAACTGGTGTCTTCCCTGATGTGGAAGGACCACAGGCAGGTGAAGAGCATTCTGGCTGGAGCTACAGTGAGAGCCAGGGCTTCGGTGGCGCCACCAGGGACAGATCCATCTCATGGCATTTGGGTAGCAAGTGGCTGCAGTGAAGGCTGGGAGGGTTGAGGCAAATTCTGGAGGACGCGAAGCTCCAAGTTCAGACCTCCCAGTGGAAACAGCAGATCTTCCTTGGAACAAAAACAAATATGCAAAACACAAAATGCTTTCTTGGCTTCTGGGGCTTTGCATCATACTGGGCTCTCATCAAAGCCAGAGAGTGGGCCAGGGCACTCGTACCCCTCTAGGCCAACTTGGGAGCTCTCCTGGTTTGAGGTCAGCTTGGCTTCCTCAGCCAATAACTGGGAAGAATAGCGCAGGTAAGGAAGATGCAGCTAGACTGGGCTCTGCTGGCCTGCAGACCCTGGGAACCCTGTCTGCAGGCTGTACATCCGGTGTCACACCGTCCAGCCCAGATGCGGACAGCAGCGCAGAGTGCCCTGAGAGCAGACCACAGCACTCTGACCTGTCTTCTGCGTACTTCCAGTCCCTTTCTTCAGCTCTCGCAGCCCTGGAGAGGTGCTTCCCTTCTGTTTTTATTAGGTTCCTCTGATTTGTGGAGTGAGTGCAAGGAGAGCAGGGGCGGGTGCAGGCACGAAGGCTCCCAAGGCTGCGTTTATTTTGCTCCCTCCTGTGAGTGGCTTGGTTTGGTCTGGTACTGGTGGAGGCGCGGTTTTGAGTGCACACTGCAAGGCAGGCCAGCCCACATTTCAAGCTCAGTGACATCATTCAAGGGACAATTCAAGGGCTGATAGACAGCTTTGTACTATGGATTTCATCCAGCTGCCCTGAAGAAATGCCGGCTCGTGGTGCCGTGCTTGCTATTTCAACCTTCCTGCACTCAGTCACAGTTAACAATACCATAGATGTATCTGTGGCAGCAATCACTGCTCCTTAGTCACCCCAAAGGACCCATGCAGCTGTGTACTCTGGCACCAGTGTTGTCTTTCTGTGTGTTCACACCTTGGTAACATTCCCCCCCTTTGGCCACCTAAGAACCGTGTCTTCATGCTCTTCCTTGGTGTCTTAGTCATTTTTTCATTGCTAGGACCCCTAGGTTAAAGGAAGAAAGGTTTATAAATTGGTTCACAATTTTAGACCCTAGTTGGCTGGTTCCTAGGCAGACTGGGTGGCAGAGGGGCAGAGCAGAGGAAAAGCTGCTCCTGCTGGAATGAATAGGAGGTAGAGAGCAGGAGAAGCAGGAAGGGGAGGTGTAGGCTTCCGGGTCACGCCCCTAGTGATGACCTCTTCTGCTTACCAGGCTTCCTATGATGCCCTGGGCTATAGCACCCCCACACTCCAAATACCCCGCCTATGATTGTATGAGACTTGGATGGATTATACTTGGTCTAAACCATGTCAAGTTACCCCAACCCCCAAAAGACTCGTGCACATCTCTTTATATAAAATGCACTTAGTCCGTCTCTAAGAGTTTCCAAAGTGGTTCCAGCACTGCCGAAGAGTCCCAGTCCAGAGGTTTCCCTGAGACATAAGGTAAACTCTTAGCTGCATCCTTCCATGAAAACAGAGAAGCAAGCTAAACTCTGCTGACACACAGTGGCACAGGGTGAACATTCCCTTTCCAAAAGGAAGAAACAGGATAGAAACCAATGGGACCAACGCAAGACTAAACCTCAGGAGAGCAAATATTAAATCCATAGCTTCATATCCAGCACACAGGGTAAAGATGTGAGCTCCGAGTGGCTTGGGTGGTCCCATCCTTATGTTATTGCAAGTTACACCCTCAGAGGTTTCCTCTTGGGGTTGCTTTAGCCTTCCTGTGGCTTTCCTCAGTGGAATCGGCTTCTTCAAAATCCTGGAGTCTCCTCTGTACTTTTCCCCTCAGTCTCACATGCTTAGGCACTGTCTTCTCAGGACACACCGAGATTGTGCTAAGACCGTGCTCCTCTCACCTCGCCACTGGCTTTAGAATACGTCAGCAATGAGCCTGCTCCCTTGGATTAAGATGCAAACTCCTACCTGGGGTGTCAGGCCAGCTGGCTTTGGCCTCTGCCACCACTGGTGCACATTTTTCTCCTGCGCTGTGCTCCAGCAGGGCCACAGTGACGCTGCTCTGCCCCTCAGATGTGCCTTGCTCCCTCCCATGCTTTAAACTATCTCCCAGAATCCTCCCTTCTCTCACATCAATAGCCAGTATGTCCTCGGGCTGTTGGTGGAGTCCTTCCCTCCTCAAGGCTGGCTCCCTCACTCCCTGTAAAGGTTGGGCTTGTGATAGCAAGTGATGTTAAACTTGATTAAAGGAGGCCTTAGACAAAGGGTCTATTTTGGCAAAAGTAATCAAACTCTGGGTGGGGCCAAGGAGAAATGAGTTTAAAGTATCCAAGGGCTGGGATACAGCTCAATGGCATAAGGGCCTGCCTGGCAAGTGGAAGGTCCTGAGTTCAATCCCTGGTACCATAAAAACAGGATCAAAAATGTGTGAGGCAGTGGGTTACACGGCTGATGCAGAATGTACTCATCTTATGGTAGAAATTCAGAGATGACTCCTGCATCTGGTGATCTCAGCTGAGAAGAATGAAGCTGAAAAACTGAGATGAACAGGGCCTTTGAGCCCCCAAAGGGATGCTAAAAAATCTGGTATTAAGCACAAAGCTCTTTAATGGTGCTCAGGAGGGTCGCAGATGCTGTGTCCGAGCCTCCTTGCTTTTAGTTTCTTCACAACCACAGCACGACTTCTTACTAAGCTTTCTCATCTGTAGTCGGCTAGAAGTAGCTTATTTGTTGCTGTTCAGGATGAGGAATAACACTCAGGCAGCTTAATGACACCGATGGGGAGTGACAGTTAAATGGCAAAGGAAGACGAAGGCTTTCAGGAAGCAGAGGAAGCAGTGTCAAGGAAAGAAGTTATATTCTTCTGTAGACATCAAAGGCATCATTCTTTCTCCCTTTTTATTTTGGCAGGCTCAGCCCTGCCCTGAGGGCATGGCTGGCGTGACATGTGGTGCCAGGGAGCAAACCGCGGTCTGAGCAGGTGCTTTATCGCTGAGCTCTCTCACCGGCTGGTGGCGTCATACTTTCTAGTGCCATCTAATAGTAGAATGTAGAGTGTGCTTCTCCATCCTCAATGCAGCTGCAAGTTCTTTATGTGAGTTACTTAATCTTGCAGTAACTGTATTCAATTTATAGATTTTATTGGTTATCTCTTAATAATGCATGGCCTGAAACTACAATTATTTCTTTGCTCAGAGTTCCTGCGAGCTGAGCCTGCTTGCGTGGCTTAGCTGGGGCAGGGCCCCTCTAGGTCTGTCAAGAAGACATCCACAGTGGCTGGGGTCCATCTGAGGCTGCGCTGGGGTTGGGTCCCTCATGTGCTGAGTTGCAGACCAGAGCGAGGAACCAGTTCCTCAGGACTATTGGGCTCAGGACTGTTGCTGGGGTTCTTGTGGGTTGGGCAGCTGCCAGGGGCAGCTCACAGTGCAGCAGCTGGCTTTACTAAAGTAGGAATCAGAGGGGTACTGTGAGACAAAGGGATGTCACAGTTCTTTGCAAGCAGTCTAGGACATGGCATCTGCTATGGATTAGTAATCATGCCCCCTCCAAAATTCAGTGTGGAGTGTGAAGAAGTGGAGCCGGCCCTGCAGCCCACAAGTGGGACGAGTTTGGATGAAAGAGCTCAAGGGTGCCAGGGGCCCTCTGCTGCTCTGTCTCCTCTTCCACTTGAGGCTTGAGGTGAGAGGAGCAGAGAGTGCCTGAACCCAGCAGTATGTCAGTCCTGGGCTTCCCAGAAGTATGAGGAATAAATTTCCACTACTTATGAATTGTCCAGTTCTTGGTGTTGGGTTATAGCAACACACACTGCCTGAGAATATCACACCTGCTGTTTTCTGCTCACTTAGAAATACTGTTGATCTGTGGGCCATATGTTGAGTACCAAGGGCCTCAAGAAATAACTCAGGACTGAGGCAGATGTTTTTCTGCTTGAAGCTGTCCCTGAAATTGGTGGTAGAGTGGACCAATCACAGAATCTTTAGGCTTTTACAAACAATCTTATACTGTTTTTCATTTTTATTCAATAATTAATAGCTGGTAATCAACTAACAGGCCATGCTGATTTTTTAAACACTGTTTTATTTTCGTTACAAGTAAGTCCTGCCTCTCAGATTGGATTTTGATGCCATCTCTGAGAGGAAGCCCCCTGGGCTCACAGGAGGACCCTCAATGGGCCCACGTGAAGCCCCATGTCACCTCGTCAGCTATACTGCACTGGGCCCACTCAGGCCATTGTGTCCCCACCCGAAGGCCTTGCCTGAGTTATAGAAGATTCCCTTTCCCAGAGATGTGATGCTTTCAACTGCAGAAAGCAGATGTACTGTAAAGACAAAACTAAACAAAGTCCAAAATCCAAAATTACTGGAAACCCAAATGCAAACAAAAAATATCCACCAAATCTCATTAAAATGGACAAAATTCCTTCAATTGTTCAGTTTTTAGCCCTTTGGAATGCAGCTTCTTCATCAGTTGTTCCATGTAAAATGCAGTTGCTTCCTTTTTCTCATTAATTCATTGATGGAACAAAGTTAAGAGTTGGGTTTTTAATTAAAATTATTTTAATTTATAAATGGGTCAGTTGTAGGTACCAAGGAAAGAAGGAAAACCAGAGAAGTAGTCAAAAGAAATCAACTAAAGGAAGGAATTCTGCTGTGCTCTTTAAAGAGGTGACTGTCACCAGGAGAAAGGCATGAGTGGCATTTGGTGAAGGAGCCAACCACTAGGACCCCAGAGGAAGCCTTGGTGGGATGTGTACTCAGTGTGTAATTGCAGAACAGCCCCAAAGGGATTCTCAGTTGCCACAGTTAGCTGCAATGTGTGATGGCAAACAAATCTTCCGAACTGCCAAGATTTTAGTAGCTGAAGGAGGATTACTAAATAAGACGGAGTTGATGAGTCTGTGGTCTCTCCTGTAAATTTGCCTGCACTGTCCCAACCATGCCCATATATGACAGGAGCCAGTATGTTCCTTACTCTGTCTCCTTTGATTCTCTTCCCTCCAAATTCCCTTTCCCTTGTGTTCTCTATTCCCAGTAAATACCACCATACCCACTCACTGACTTATGTGGGAAATTTAGATATCCTCTTGACTCCTCTCCTTCTCTTGTCCCTCATATCTCATTGATAAGTAGTGGCACCTCAACCTCCAAATGCACCCTGGGCCTCCCCTTCTCTCTGCCCATCCTGATGCCTACCTAGTCCAAGCTGTCCTCAACTTTCAGGATGTTGCGGACAAATGCACTTGGTTCTTGTTGATCTTGTTGCTACTCATCTCCATCTTTTGTCTACATGGTGACAGTCTTTATGAGATGTAGATTGGGTGACACCACTACTCGGCTTCAATCCCACCAGCCTGGGGACAGAGGCTATAAGAACACAGCCTTCCCTCATGCTCAGTACTGGGCACCACAAGGGTGCACTCAGACAGCACCTGCCAGCACTTGCCACAGGGCAGCACCAGGCATCCTCCTGACCCCAGAACAGGGCTGTTTCCAAGGGCAGGAGGTCACACGTTGGGTGCTATCTTTGCCAGAAAGGATTCAGAAAGCCAAGATGAGATGAGGTTGCGTTTCAGGGAGTCAGGCAGGGAGAAGTAGGAATGATTGGTGTGTGTGTGTGTGTGTGTGTGTGTGTGTGTGTGTGTGTGTGTGTAAGACCTGGGCTTTCCACCCTTTCCCATCATTTATGTCAAATCACTGCCTCTGGGAACACTTCTCCAGGCAGAACAACGCGAGGAAACTTGCCTGGTACACGTTTTCTGCACTCTGCCAAACATTTGGTTAACTCCAAGGAGTTGGTCCTGCTTCCAGCTCAACCTGAGCCTTCTCACAGGGATCAGGGGGTGTCTCAGAAGAGAGAAAAGTAATTAAGAATTATAATGCCCAAAATTAGGGAAGGAAAGATTTGTTTAGATTATAGTTCATAGAGGTTTCTGTTCACAATCAGCTGGCTCTAAGATAGGGCAGCATGTCAGAGGAAAAATACCTTATGGTGGGCAGAAGGTAGCAAAGAAATAAGGGTGGATCACAGCTCTCTATATCCCTTATATCTTTTTTTCATCATTTAATTGCTATTTATTTTCATAAACATGAGGTATTTCAAAGTGCTATAAATGCAGCACTAAATATATACATTTTGAAGAAATTCAACGCAGAACTTTGCATTTCCCAGTTCTATGCACCAAAATACATTAAAGTGGGGGCACAAAAGCAGGCTAGGAAAAAGGCATATATATAGTAAATTTCTTTACAAAATTTTCTTAGTTCAAAAAGTGATAAAGTAATATCTACTCAAAACTTTCATGACTCATTTTCATATGAAAATATAAGTATCAAATGTAGTTATATATCAGCATCATCCTAAAGTATACAGGCAGTGTAGGAATTAGTACAGCACAGAACCACATATCCCTTATAGCTTATCCTGGCCGTTTGGGGTACCGAGCAGTTCTGCCTTCCAACCTAGTGCTGTGATCCTAGCAGTGCACATGAATCAACTCCAGCATCATACACTTTAGAGTCAGCTACTTCTGAAAAAGCTCCACCTATAACTACAGAAGGCTTTGGGGGACATTTTAGACAGAACCTATTCTAGGCCATAAGCTCTCAGTGGTCTGTTGTGCCCAGCTCAGCAGTGGAGTCCAGAATCTGAAATGTTATCTGCCCAAAGTGGGGCCCAAGGTCAGAAATGTTCAACAGTCAACTCAAGTTTGCAATGTGCTGCTGGGTTGCTTTTGCTAAGGCCATCCTCAGGAAAGTCTTGTTTAGGCCCCTAGGTAATCACTGTTTCTGTGCTAGGTGTGAAAGCATAATTGTTTAAAGGTTAGACAAACTGGATTATAAGATAAAACAAGACAAAGACTCATGCAAATTCCAAAGGAGCACACCTCAATGATTTTGATCAATTCATTCATGAATCAGATAACCAATAATATGTTAAAAACTGTCCATAGAACATTTGAAAAATTCTCTGTCTCTCTCCCTACCTCCGTTACTCCCTCCCTCCCTCTTCTCTCTCTCTCTCTCTCCCTCTGTATGATTTGATAAATTCTTGGTTTCAACTCAACAGGGCCTTATATCACCATCTGTGGTATATCTGGTCCCTTTGATTTAAATTGTTTTTATTTCTAGTGGATAGTATTCCGTCAGTCATCCTCTGCTCCCAAAGAGCTGTAAATTAACTCAGAACTAGAAAGTCAAGTCCAGTAATATAGAGAAAAAGCAGTAATTTATTTTGTCTATTCCCAGGATGCAGGTATGATTTCTGAGACTGGACATACTTGAATGTGCAGTCAGTGTGATTTGATGGCAGCTGCAGTGTTCCTGATAACCACAGGTGGGTCCTGACAGCCTCCTGCAGCTTCCACTCCTGGCTGTGGCCACTGCAAGTCTGCATAGTGGCCAGCAATTGCAGCAGCATTTACTAAGAGCCTTGTCTGTGCCTAGCATGGGGTGAGTGCTTTCTGCAGATAATCTCATTGAGTCTGCTCAGCCCATCAGCCATTCTTATCTTCAGTGTGCAGATGAGAAAACAGAGACTCAGGGAAACATAGTGATTGTCTTCAGCTTCCAGAGCTACAGGAGAAAGCAGAGTCAGGATTCAAAGGTATAGGAGGAGTTGTACTGCACACCGTCTGTTGCAGACAGATTATAATTTACATTCTGTCTCAGTTACTGTTCTCACGGGTGGGCCAAATTACCAGGTGCTCACAAGGTACAGTTTGTTGGGGTTTCAGTCCATAGTTGACCAGCAGCACAGCAGGGGGAGATGGTAAAGTGGAAATAGTCCATGGCAGGGCAGGCAGGAAGCAGCAAGCAGCATCCTGCCTGTCCCTTTCATTCCATTCAGGCTACAAGCTTATTTATTGGTGCCACCCACACACCCTCAATCCATAGCCACACCTCCTTATCCAGCATCACTGCGATCTAGCCGCTCCCCCAAGCCCTACGCTTAAGCTCGAGAGGCTTTGGGTGGGGTATGTGAAATGTGAGTTGTAGCAGTCAATGTCTCTGATCAAATTGTTTTGAAAAATTTTGAAAGTTCAGTACAAATGTTTTATCTGTGAAGCTGAGCTGCCATGGCCCGCACAACCCCCAGGGTATCAGTGAGACAATGGTGAAGCTCTTTCTACAGCCCAAGTCTGTGCCCAGCCAGGGTTGCTGTCGAGGAACTTGAAAGTTTCTCTGGGCCCTAACTAGATGGCCATTTCCATGGAGGGACGGGATTTGGACTTATCACGAGGCCAAGTCAACTTGGGGGAGCTATGTCTAGACACAAGCAGGGACAGGACTGGGACTGCTAAAAAGCTCAGTAATCAAGATAAATAATATTTAATGTAATGAAAAAAATTGATGGCAAAAAACCCATGGAGAGAGCATCGCATCAAAAATTTAAACAAAGATGGAATTGATGTGTCTGAGTTTTCCTTTTGCCTTTAGCTCCAAAGTGACTCAGCCTGGCCAGACTACCTGCCTGCTTCCCGGAGGAATTCACCAAAGGTCACAGCTGTAGGTGTCCTTGTAAGGCTTCCTCTGCAACATTTCTTCTGACTATGTATCAGGATCATAAGACAAGTAGAGAAATTAAAAGTTTAGCGTTCTTCTCTATTCCTTTAAAAAATGAATAATGCAGGCCAGCTGGCATATGATAGCTCCTCACACTGTCACAGTGACCACAGCTGAGTAACCCACGCCCCATGAAGCAGGAGAGTGCTATGGTTGGGGCAGGAGCTCTCCCCCCAAGTCTGAAGCCTCTTCCTGTCATGAGCCCGGGTGGTCCCTTGTGGAAATTCTCCTCTGGTCATGATCTTTGTCTTCGGGAAGGATGAATATCTTTGACCTTGAGCACAACCAGGTTCATGTGAATTCTTGGTCCACAACACACTTCCTTCACTGGCCCAACTGCGGGCTCATTTCTTGATTAACACATTAGTTTATTTATTTCAAACAAGGCCATGAGCTTGGAAAACAGAATGCAAGAGCAACAGCTAATCGCACCTCTGTCCCTCCTCATCGGTCCCCATCTGCCCTTGTGGAAGCAATGGGTAGAACTGCAGCTCTGGGGCCTGCATCTCAGGCTGTGCCACCTGCCCAACTGCTGCCACTAGGCAGCCAGAGCCTAGGCTACTCTATGTCATCTCACTGACTGTTCTGCCGGGGTGGCCTATGGCTGTGCTTTGCCTTGGGTAGCGGAGGCCCAGGGTCAGCCTAGGACAGCAAGAACGAGGGAAGTTGGGTCCAGACCTATGCAGTTGTGGTTGCCGCTGCCTGGGGAATCATGGGTTCTGGCTGCTGAGCTCTCCCGGCATGAGGGAGAGGACTCGACCAGGGAGCCTGGGGTTGGGGGAGAAAGGGAAAATGTCAGTATTTCACCCCGATGGCCTGGATTGGGTTCAAGATTTTTTCTTTTATCAGCTGAAAACCCAAGGGCAGAAGCAGCCAAGGGTGCTTGTTAGTGAGAGGAGGATGGGGCGGCCCCAGCACTACACTGAAAATGCAAATCTGCATGCAACATTGTTTGGTCTTCATCCACTTGCACTGGGGCTGGAGGAGTACATGCTCAGACTCAGCTGGTGCCCTGGGACAAGTGACAGACTACTTTTACTCAATATCCCCATTTGTAAAGTGGGACACATCATACGATTTGCCTCATAGCAATGCTGCATGGATGAAATAGAAAACAAACGAAGGCCCTCAGACACCAGTATGTGATAACCAAAACATGAACAACACACAGCGCTCACACTGTGGCTGTGCTGATGAGCCAGGCGGGGCTGCAGCCTCACTCACAGCACAGAGGACCCTCTGTTGTCCAGGCCCCACCCACTCCTGATGCTTCATCTCCTCCTTTCTTGGCCTTCTACCCTGATGGAATGAGAGAAGCTGGGGTCCCCTCCCAGCGGGCACAGTGGCAGAGTTTCAGCTTGCAGCCCTGGGTGGCCTCTGACCATGCTGGTCCCTGGGCCCTAGCAGATGCCTGTCTACCTCCTGCTTGCAGTGTTGGCTGCCAATGGCCGAGGGTCATCCCCTTCTCCTGAGCTCCAACTCTGGCTGGGAGGCATTGGACAGATGTCTGGGGGTTGCGTCCTTCAGTCCTTGCCCAGGTGGCCCCAAATGCTGTGGGGTCCCTGGGCTCCAACCTCCTTGCTTCAAGGAGGGGCACCTACTGCGGGGCGGCTCCCACCCCAGAGCTCCTGCTGGGATTGCTGATGTTAGATTTCAGAGCTCCCACACTGCTGTCCTTCCATTGCCCTTTCCAGCTTTCCTCAGTCCCCTTGAGGCCTTCTCTAGGGTCACTCCCTTGGTCAGCCACTTGCTGAAGTGTCCACACCTTGGGTTGTCCTACTAGGGCATGTCACCTGAGACCCTGTGCCTTCAAGGTTCAGTTCTGCTGGCACACCAGGAGGTCTCAGCCAGGGTGGAGCCCGGGCCTCCCGCTGAGCCCTCTTAGCTTCTCAGACCTATTTCTATCTTGTCCCTCACTCTGTACTGAATTAGCTGGGAATACCTTTAACAAACGCCATATTGTGAGAGGCTTCATGCAAGGTCAGATTCTCTGTGTCTTCTCTCTTTTATCTCTGGCCCCAGGAGAGGTGTTTGTCACTTAGCAGGGACTTAAAGGGAGATTCAAATCAAGGTTTTGCTTAGGGTTGAGAACCACTCTCTTTGTTCTAGAAAGGAAAGCATTTGAAAGGTGAACTTTGCCAATAAGACAGGCAGCATCTGGCCCATCCCTCATATTTTCTTTTTCCTCCCCTGCAGGGCTGGCTGCTGAGAAATATTTATCGAAGGGTAGTTTGGCAGTGATATTTGGCTAATGGAGACACAGCCTTGGGCCGGCCTGTTCTCCTGTGGTTGTGTATGAGCAATCTTTTTAAAAATTAAATTTAAACATGGAAGTTAAACATGGAAGAAAAGACACTGGTTAAAACATAAAGTGGTTTTTCCTTGTGAAACAAAATCCTGAGGAAGGAAGTCTAGGGCTGGTACTGTGGCTTCGTGATCCTCAGAGACCGGAACCCATTTTCTTCCTTTTCTACTGTGAGCTGTGTGTAGCTTTCCTGCTTGTGGCTTGGTTCTAGAACGGCCCTTGAGGCCCATGTACTCATGGGTGGGACAGTAAAGATGTTGGGGTTCCAGGGGCTCTGTGAGGAAGTGAAGCCTGGTAAGAGGCTGGTCACTGAGGTACAACCTGAAGAACGTATCTTCCTCTCCATCTCCTCTCTCCTGGCTCCTATTATGCATGCCTCTCTCCTCTGCCAGGACCCTTCTAGCTGGTCACCTGGGGAGATGGGAGAGTGACAGCTGGGAGTCTCTTGCTTCCTGCCTCCAAGGGCACAGAGGGCACCGGCAGGTGATGAGCCCTTTCTTTTGAGCCTTCTGCTCCAGGATAGGGGAGGCTCCTGCTCCTCCATTCTTCCTGTGGTCTTCTCAAGCTCCCCTAGGGCGTTCTCTGGTGTGGTCCAAGTGGTGCCTGTTAGGCTGCTTCTCCTGGTAAAAATCCTTGGACTAAATACATGTCTTGTGCTTTTGTTTCCATCACAGAACACTTGACCTCAGTTAAACATGTCACATAGACAAGAAGGCATCTGATAAATTTAAAAACAATGAAGAGTTTAACCAGAAAACTCCTTTATAGTGAATGGGCCCAGAGAGTTTGCTTCTTGGCATGCCCTCCAGTGGCAGCTGAGCCAACCTCATTCTTGCCCCGTTCTTAAGAAGAGGAAGGAGCACACAAAGGAATCAGCACCTCTTGATGTGCTGGAAGCAAAGAACGCTGCCCACAGAGAGCAAGGAATGCTGGGTAGCTGGGCAGTGACTCTCTTGTCAGTCGTAGAAGTTTAGCACATCCTCCTGAGAGTTGTCATGACTCTTGCTGTATCTCTTCCACTGCCTGGCTCCTGCGTCTCCTTTCCTGTGCTGTGTGTGCTCTGTCTTCATGACCTGCTGCCCTCTGTTCACTTTGTTCTCTTTCATCTGTGCCTCTGCGGTGCTTTCTCCACCATCTCAGCCTGTTGGTCCTGTTCCTATCCTGGAGCTTCAGAGCAGAGCTGCTGGAGTTCTGGATCTCCACAGCTGCTGTGCAGGAGCAAAGAGGCCTCCCTGCTGCTGACTTGTCTTGTCCTGTGACCTCAGGGTGCCTGAATTTGAGTTGGGAATGACAGAGGCCAAGCAGGGCCCAAACCATTCTTAACTTCGGAGGCACCTGGAATATTCCAAAGGAAGAAATGCCCAGATATTGATAGAATCCAAGACTTACACAGGGTCACACCAGTGGGGCTGCATTTCTGGGACCCTATGTGGAAACTCAGTTGGAAGTGATGTCAAAAACCTAGAACTGAGGCCTTTTTACAGATGATCAGATTTGGACCAGAGAATTCTCTTGCTCATCCTGGGAGGTTTCCTTTGTTTCTTTCGGCTTAGATTCTGGGAGATGGTCTGCTCAGCAACCCCCCTGGCAGGAATCAGGCCTCCCAGGCCGATGCCTCTGACCAGACGTTCCCAGGCCAATCAAGACTTCCTGTTTGCCGGCCTTTATGGTCTCCATAAATCTGTGTTTTGGAAGCTAGTTATAGGTGAGTGTTTCTTGAGTACTTCTGCATGGCAGGCAGTATGCCAAGACTTTTACCTTAATTATCTCACATAGCCCTTTCAACTGCCCCTAAGAGGCAGAGAATGTTGGTTCCAATTCACAGATAAGAAAAGTTTAGGCCCAGAAATACCAGTTCACCTGCTCCCAGGTCTCACAGAATTGATCAGTGCTGGAACCTGTGTTGGAAATGTGCACCTTGGCTCTGGAGTGCATGCTGCTTGCTGCCTAACCTCAGGCTCATTTTGGAGTGTGTACTGGAGTTCACTAGAGGAACAGAATCAATATAAAATATATGTAGAATTATACAGGAACTGTTGGGTAGGCTTATAGGATCAAAGATGGAGGAGGTCCAGTGGGTTAATGGAGGAATTAGAGGTGGAGGAATCCAAAATAGCAGCCTAGGTGCTGCCAAGCTGGCTGTGACAAAGCTTGCTGTTGAAGCAGAAGGCCTGGAAGCTTCCTGGGAGTCATTATGTGGTCTGTGTCAGGAGGCCAGGGAGTCCACGTTGGAAGGCTGGAGGAACTGGAGGCCAGAGCCTGAAGACAGTGGGGGAGCTCCGTGCTTCTTTCCTTTTATTCCATCCAGGCTGTAGGCCTATTGGTTGGCACTGCCCACATCTGTGGTCCGGCCTCCTGTCTCAGTTTATGGCCTGCATGTCAGTCATCCACAAGGACATGTGGAACTTTGCTAATCTGCTAGGTTATTCTTACTCCAGTCAAGCTGACATATCACAGCAATCACAGAGAGAAGCCTACACCCGGGGCCACCTTCTCTACCACCTGAGGAGCAGCTGGTCCCTGGCATCTGCCTTTGACTCCTTCTACTGGAAGCTCACTCCTCCCCTTACTCACTCCTGAGCACTTTCTCTAAGCCTCCTCCTGTGATCCCCCATTTTCTCTAGTTATTTGTGTATGATCCTGCAGACAAGTCCTTGTCCAGCAGAACTTCTGCTCCTTCTTAGCAGAGCACAGTGTCTTGCTTCAGAATGGGCTCAGTCCTTCCTGTTGAAGGGAGAGCGTTTGCCGGTTACCTTGGGGCCAGACCTTCAGCCTCTGTGCATGTGTCTCACTCATGGCACTATTCCGGGAGAATCCTGGTCAGCAAACCCTGCTGGGGAGCTGGGTGGCCAGTGGGTCTTCGGGCCTTTACTGATTTTGATATGTAAAAGCTTTGCAATGGTTTTTGGGGGTAGAGGTCTTAAATTTTTAAATACAGAAGCTAAGAAATTTTCCTTGCATAAGATAGGAAATACTTTATGGAAGGAAAAATGAAATCCTGCCAAACCTTAACAAATTTCTCAGCAAAGACCCCATCAGAATGTTAAGGAGTCCATCCAAGCCAAAGTGCTCGAGGTGGAAACACTAACTTCCCAGCCTTTCTCACTGTGTAGAAGTGCCAAGTTCCCCTGGTGTGTGTGTGTGTGTGTGTGTGTGTGTGTGTGTGTGTACACACCTTAGGGAAAGAAAGCTTTCGCATCCCTGATGATGGAACAACTTGAAGTCTTCCTAACAGGATCTCCAGAAAGCAGCTAACACCACCAGAGGATTCCAGGATGCATCAGAGACAACTTGGGGGTGGGGCGAGGACCAGTGGGGTAGCTTTTGATAAACCAGGGGCATAGGTGCCAGGGCCTAATCTGGGCACTTTCCTCACCTCGCCAGGCCTCCCTCCATTGTCCCTTGCAGGTCGAGGCACCTCCCTTTCCTATCTCCCACTCAAGACTTTTCTGACCCTTGGTGCTGCCTGTGGGCACATGGGCATCCTGTCAGCTTCCTCAGGGCTTGCACTTGAGACTACAATCTGCTAGCATGATAACAAGGATGCATGTGTTTCTCCCACTAATAATGACTGTGTTGCCCCCCTCCAGCCCCCAGAAATAGACACAGACAAGTAAGGAGGCTGCAGAAGGGGCCAGAGCTAGCAGATAACATCAGGGTCATTGTGGTGCAGCCTTCTTGTGACTGTTTTTGTTTTACAAATAGCAGCCAACTGACCAACCAGACATTGCTTTGCAAGTTCAAGTACAAGGAGTGGTTCACTGTGGCTCTGAGGGCATTTGCCGTGCTGGCTGGAAGGTTACATAGCAAGGCTTTTTCCAGTGTGTGCGCTGTTCAGCATGTGTGATATTTTGGGGGGGTGGGGGGTGGGGAGTGATGGTGTACATAAATAAAAAAAATGTTAAAAATACTATCTTCCTGCCGGCAAAACACAGACAAGATGCCCACTTCTCTCTGTGTCCTTAGCAACTAGACTTCCTCACTGACATCACTCTGATGGGAGATGAAAGGACCACAATACCCTGGGTCGTCACCCAGCCCCAGTTGTTCCTTTTAGGTGTCCAGGTCTATCTATGTGAAGGGTGAGTGTGCAGCCCAAGCTGTCTCCAGCCCAATGTCTAGCCCTTCCTCAGCTTCCTTCTGACTGGGTGGTGGAATCCCAGCCTGGAAGTTTCCTTTGACTTGCTTTCCCAGAGCCAGCCTTGCCCTCTCCTCCTCTTCATCCTCTTTTCCCTCCTCCTTCCCTTTAATCCTGAGGCATGAAATGCCTCACTAAGCAGTTAATCCCACTTGCTAGGGAGGAAGGAAGAAGAGCCCTTTCCATAGAAAAGAACTACCTCTGCTTTCTACCTTCTTTCTACCTCCCCAGTGTTGACTATCATCAACTGTATAATGTTTCCTTCTGTCTTCATGGGGAGGCTTGATTGTCCCCTAGAGCTCAACAGAAACAAGATGAATGTACCCCATGTGGTTTTTTTCTTGCCCATGGCAGACATCACTAATCAACTGTGATTTTCCACTGAGCCTGGAGAAGGCGATTGGTTTGACTTTTCCTGCAGAACATCACAACTGCCCTTGTTCTGTCCCCAGTGTGTCCATCATCTGTGCAAGGGGGTGTGCTGGGCTGGAAGGGGGATCCCTTCTGTTGCCCACAACTTCCAAGGCACAGAGTTAGGGATGGTGGAAAGCAAAGCTGATGCTTATCATTCTTGGGAGCTTAGCCTCGAGGGGGGGGGGGCGGCCTGGCTCACCTGCTCTGGGCTGAATGTGGCATCTCAACTTCACTCTATTCTGACCAGGAGACTGCAGGAACCCATGGACCCTGGAGGCAGAGCAGCCTTGCTCCCTGGGCAGGGACCAGCCATGCCTCAGGCACAAGGAGGAAGGAAGGAAGGAAGGCAGGAAGGCATAAGGAACAGGAGGAAGAGAGGCAGAGGCTGGATACAGCCTGTCCCTGGAAGCCCTGCCCTGTGGACACACACATTCTCCTTGTCTGCGGCTGGCATGCAAGCACTGCTAGTGCTTCTGGGATGCCCTAATCTGTTCACAATTGAATTTGTGCGTTTGGTGGGGAAGTGTGACCAGGTCCCCAGCCCGTCAGACTCAGGCCCATGTATCTTCCTGAGCACTTCAGTTTGTCTCTGTGTGGGAGTCTGGACCTGCGCAGTCTTGCTTGAGCCAGTATGAACAATCTGGGGCTGTTGGGGATGGAGCAGGGTCTACAGTGTGCATCGGGTGCCCAGATGCATTTACTTAAAGCAGCAGCTTCACAGCAGGGTGAACACAACCAGTGTTGATAACCGTGCTGAACCAGGATCCCCCCACTTTTGCTAGGGTGTCAGCAAATGTCATGTCCAGACCAGAGTGTGGGAAAAAATTCTCGGGGATGGCAGCTCTTTTCCTAGACGCTGGTTCTGGGCTTCTTGCTGCCCATAAGTAGGGCTCGCCGAGTGAGTTCTACTTTTTAAAAAGCAACTCTATTGAGATTTAACTCCCAGATAGTAAAGTTCACTTGCTAAACATGTATATTTTAGTGATTTTCACTATATTCATAGTTGTGCACCTAATACCACCATTTAATTAGAGAACAACTTAGCATCCCAATGAGAAACCCTGTACCATTATGCCCTGTGGCCCCTGGAAACCATGATCAATTTTCTCTGTAGAGTGTGCCAGATGTGGACCCGTCACAGGGTTCCAGCATGTGGCTTATTTCAAGTCATTCATGTCATCTGTCTCCATTACTTTTCACTCATTGCTGGGTCAAAGTACCTTACACCCAAAATTAAGGAAGGAAAGGTTTATTTAGCTTACAGTTTGTGAGGTTTCGGTCCATAATCGGCTGGCTCCAAGGCAGAATGGCACATGGCAGAGGACAGCAGTTCATGGTGGCAGGAAATAGAAAAAATAGCCAGGGCAAAAGGGGAGGAGTGGCAGAGAGCAGGCCCCCTCCCTCCCTTACAGTGCAGGCTGCCACCCAAGGTGGGTATAGCACTCACGCCTAGAGCCCCAGCAGCACTCACACCCGCAACTCCAGCACTGGACCATGAATTAAGCACAAACTTTAGAAGTCTGACCCATTGCTGCATGAGGCTTTCGGGGGGCAACTAGCCATGAACTGTAGCATCACCCCATTTACTCGGACTTCGTTCCTTTCTATGGTGAAATAATACTCCACTTTGGAGCTGTCTCACATTTCATTCACCCCAACTACCCGGGAGCACTTGGGTCTTGCTGCAGTCCAGCCTTTATGATAATTTGCATAATTTCCCTTATGCTAATTTTGGATGAACAAGCTGCTTTCTCTCTCCCATGTGGAGTTGCTGGGTGGCTGTGAGGAACCGCCGCACTGGTTCCACGGCAGCTACCCGCTCGGTGCTCCTAGCGGCCGCACAGAAGGGGCTCAGCATGTACATCCCTAAGCACACTTGCTAGCTTCTATCTTTTTTATTATAATCATCTTAGTAGTAAAATGGTAACTTGTGGTTTTCATTTACGTTTATCTAAATGATGACGATGTTAAGCCTTTATAGGCCATTTGCGTGTGTAAAATGTCATTTTGTATTCTTTGCCCTGTCATAGCTGTGTTGTCATTATATTGTTGTGCTGCAACAGTGACTTCTAATCCCTCATCACTATTTTTCATCCTTTTCCCCCTTGTTTGGATTGACTTTTCTTTTGATTCTTCTAATTCAATTCTATGATTGACATTTCTAGGTTCTGGGTACCATCTGCAGCCTGTGCAGACCAGCGCTCACCCCATGCAGGATCAGCAGCTATCATATCCATGGTGCAGGGAGCATCCCCCACTGAAGTTTCAGAGGCAAACCTGTCTGTATTGTTTCGGGGGGCCCTCTGGGTTGGCCTCACACCAGGACCGCCACCGCTAGAGCTCCTCTGTGGGGCTGAGCGGCCCCAGAAGATTCGCGGAAAGTCGCAACCCCAAGGATGCTTCCTCTCTTCCAGAGCGGTCATCCAGGGCTGCAGGCCCAGCGCCATGGGCATCGCAGCCTCCACGAGGTGCACAGAAATACTCAGTTGTGACTACGCTCAGCGTGCAGCAACGCCTACCCTCCGCAGGCTTCAGGATCTGGAGCATCTCCCGCGCTGGCTGGACGCGCGCATCTTCCTGCGTTTTCCTGCAAGCTTTCCTCTCCTCGGAGGGGCGCTGTTCCTTCGGGAGGTAAGTCAAAGGCACCTTGGGTCAGAAGCCTTTCTGTTTGCTCAGGAGAAGTCGTGACGTTAGCGTTCCCTTAGTGCTGGGATGGGGGCTGGTGTGCTTGTGGCCCCAGTGTGAGGCTCCCGGTGTCCCTCCTCCTGTGCCAGCAAGTTCCAGCGCATCCTCTTGTTCCCAGGAGTGCTGGGGTCACAGCTAGTGGTCCATGGCAAAGGACAACCCTAAACTTGTTCTTTTACCCTCAGGGACACAGAATGGGCTGGGCTTCCATCCTAACTTCGGGGGGAAAAGAAAAGAAAGCGAGTCAGTGCTTGGAGAAAATGCCAAATAGCACAGGAGAGAGATTCAGAGTCAGAAGTCACTTCCCAGGCGCTTGTGCATTCGGTCTCCTGGGGCGGCTCAGCCCTGCCTGGGACCTCTAGAGGTGTTAGTCTTGGTGTGAGGCCAACCCAGAGCCCCCCCCCCCCAACAATCGTAGTGCTCAACTGCAAAATCTTAAAACAGAAAACCGAAGTATATTGGACAAGTGTCCTCTGTATTTGTTTTCCATTACTTTTTCAGATTCTGCAGTTGGGAAACACAAAGAGGGCTTTAAGGGATTTGGGCGACAGGTCAGACGTCCAGAACTGCTATCCTCGGACGCCCGCGTTAACTCAGCTTGGCTGTGCTCTGGCCAGCTTCCTCACTTCATGAACTGTATTAATTTTACAAGCGCTTGTTTCTGACCCCACAGAGTGTCAGTGGTTTAGGGCAATGTGTTGGGAAAATGTGTTAATTGCAAGTTCTAATTTTCTCCCATCTTAAAAATAAATACTAGCATTTCAGTACTTGGGGAGAGCTGGACTGGCAGAGCTGGAGTCATAGCGCCCGCCTGCTGGGATGCAGAGCAGAGGGAGCCGAAGCGGGGAAGGGATGGGCGTTTTGGGAAGGAGCTGGGGTCTCGATAATGGCGGGCGGGCGTGGCGGGTGGAGGGGGGTGCTCCGGAAGCAGCGTGGGCCCACTGCTCAGGACAGACCCGCCCCTCTATTCTGGTGTCCCGCGACCACGTGATGAGGAAGACCAGCGAGATCTGTGGGTCTCATGACCTTATTCCTCAGCCCTCTGCAGAGCAGGTGCTGTGTGGGCCAGGTCACCTGGGAGGCCTCGTGGACAGCCCTAGATCCTGCCCTGGGAGAAATTTAAAGAGGCCGGACAGGAAAGAGGTGCCTCCCATTGGCTACAACCCAGCGCCTGGGAACCCCAGAAAGGAGGCCATAGGGTCGGTGGGCATCCTCGCTCTCCGGGCTCCCTCTCAGGATCAGGAGGGGAGTGGCACGGAAGGAGCACAGAATCACCCCTAAGCAAGCCCCAGCGGGGCGGAGGAGGGAGCGCCACTCTTTCCTGTGGTTTTCTACCCCATTCTCCTCCAGCCTTGACTTGGACCTCAGGAAGGCCACCTGGACCTGAATGGGAAGGGTGGAACCCGGCTGCAAGGGAGTGGGGAGTCCCCAGATGGCCATATGGCACCCTCATGTGGGACGAAGCACTGCCCGGGTCTCTCAGAGCCCAAGTCACTGCGGATGCCCTCGGCAGAGGTACTGGAGCTCTTCTGAGCCCGAGGTGACCCTTTCCTCACCTGAGCATCACAGGAGCCTTTAAACCGAAGGAGAGGCCAGAGGGGACGGAGCTGGCAGGAGCTGGGGCAGTGGATGAGCTTCCGGCTG
The DNA here is from genome assembly GCA_004027165.1 of Ctenomys sociabilis. Taxonomy (NCBI): domain Eukaryota; kingdom Metazoa; phylum Chordata; class Mammalia; order Rodentia; family Ctenomyidae; genus Ctenomys; species Ctenomys sociabilis. Next base: position 78,892 of record PVKA01006915.1, read on the forward strand.
AGTCAGGGACCCCAAAGGCTCACTGAGGAGGCAGCACTTGGGCTGGGCCTTGGAGGGGTGGGGGCACCATGGCCGGCACTGCAGGGCCTCCTGGGGCAGAGACTCAGGGCTGGGAAGCACAGGGAGCTCTGGAGAGCCCATCGGCAGCCAGCTTGGACTGCAGAGAACACCCCTGCAGCCTCCGTAGCCACCTCACCCAGAGTAAGAACTCAGGAGGCGGGAGAGGGTGAGCACCACGTGAATCCAAGGGCCCAGGCGGAGAGCAGCCTCTGCCCTTGCTCTGTTCTGTGGTCACAGCTGGAACAGCAAAGGCCTTTCCCTGGAAGCATCCTGGAGCTCAGATTTGTGGGTAGCACTGAGGAGGCCTGGGCTGCACCCGTAGCTCCTAGCAGAGTCTCTTGTTCTCGATCTTTGGTCACCTTGCCCACAAAACTGAGGCACAAATGCATCTGGGTGACTGTGTTGTATCCCTGGGGCTGTGGGGCTGCCATGGCAGAGCAGAGTGAGGTGAGGCCAAGGATCCTGCCTCCCGGGAGTCCCGCTCAGAGCATGGAACCAGGCCAGTGGGGGCTTGGTGGCATTTCTTTGTTTGCAAGTTTAGGATTTCTTAGGAAGCCAAATGTGTCATGTGAACACTGCCTCCCTTCCTCCTGCCCCCTTGAAGGACCTGGGTGTGGAGAGGGCATTTCCTGCGTGATTCCCCCTCCCGTTTCTAGTGACTCTGGGACAGCTGTCCCTGGCGGGGTGACTGGGGCCAACCTGGTGGCAGAGGAGGCTGCTCCTGTCCATCTCGCTGTGCTGTGTGACGGCACCCACATCACTCTCCTCTGAAGGGCTGGGGCAGCTCAGCCTGGAGCCACCGTGTTTGTTAGAGAGCTTTGCTCTCCCCTTTAAAGACAGGAAGCTCATTAGTGGCATGTACATGCAATCAACCCTTGGCCCAGAGTTTAAAGAGTCCCCTGAGAAAAAGAATATTTCACGAGGGTACAATCAGGGTGCAGCCTGACGCAGGGTGCTGACCTGCCAAGTCTGCCAGGTCTGAGGCAGCCCTCGTTCCCAGGATGCTGAGGTTCCCACGAGGTGAAGGCCGGGCCATCTCACAGCCAGAAATACAAGGAAACGCCAGGGCAAAATACAATGCGGTGGTGGCCACGGGCCCCAGGGGTCAGCTGGTGTGGGCTGAGGCCGGGGCCAGCCACTCAGGGCCCATGTGACCCTGGGAAAGTTCCTGAACTTCAGCTTCTCGAACTTCAGGGCAGCAACAGTGAGAACACCACTGACTATGGCTGCAGTGCAGATAAATGCGAAAAGGCACGCGACTGCTTGCTGCGGTCATCTGTGGCAGCTCCACCCACCCCCTTGTCCCACACTGACTCAAGGATCCCTGTGTGCCAGGTGCTGCTCGAGATGTGTAAAGGAGGACCTCCCTGACCTTGCGGAGGTCACGCTCAGTGGGAGGCACACCCTGAATGCAAGTGACTGCAGGACAACATGGACAAATGCTTACCTCAGACTTCATGGGCACAGCAGAGGATGCCAAGGTGGTGATGGTGACTAGTGATAGTGGTGACAGTGGCCACATGGGCGTGGTAGTAGTGCTAGGCACTGTCGTTGTTGTGACAGCCATGGTTTTGGGAAGGGAGAAGCAGTGGTGGATGATGGAGATGCCGGTCATGGTTTGCTTAGTGGGAGGGCAGCGGTGGCGGAGCAGAGGACTTACTTGAGCAGAAGATGGTGGGCATGGGAGTGGAGGCAGCCATGGGGCTTGGGGTGTGGCAATGGGAAGATGGCGCTGATGATGGTGACAGGGAGCCTGGTGGTCATGGTGACTCTGAAGACAGTGATGGTAGTAATGGTTTATCGTGAGCACAGTGGTCATGATGGTGATGGTTGTAGTTGAAATGACGATGAGTAGACTGTGGTCCAGATGGTGCAGTGTTATGGTGCTAGTACTGCTGGTGGTGGTGGAGGTGGTGGAGGTGGTGG